>JH993964.1:53115-69264 GCA_000316135.1 Trachipleistophora hominis | reverse complement strand
ATAAACACAAAATTACAAAAACCTTTAATGACGAATTAACAAGAATACTGCGTTTCAAGGCCCTGCCAGTCACACGGCCATCCACCACAACAATTCACCAATCAATTTAATAACAACATCAAATGAAAGTGCTTGCCGCAATCTTCTTGGCATTCTCCCCGCCCTTATACGTCTTATTAAACACAAATCCTAGATGAAGATACGACCCGTCCTTTCTCATCTTCAGCGCATCAATGAGCTGCAGCCTTACCTCCGTGAACCCTTCAACCACGAAGTAGAGGGGGATCTCAACGAAACTGATCAGCTGGTCCGTTTCAATCCTGTTCCAGTCGATTACATCGAACCTGATCACGTCCGTCATGATATTAACCTTACAGAAGAAGCTTTCGTTAAAGGACGGGTTGACCGTGTTCTGGATGGTCTTCGTTTTGTACACCTTGGTGTTGTTCAAGTACGCCTTTACGTACGGATCAGACATGCTGTTCTTCTCAACGCCACGCACCTTCGTTGCACCAAGAATGCGCACCTCAAGGTAGCCCACCTTGAAGTAGTCCCTCCATTTAAAGCACGCGCGCTGTGCACAAACGGTCATCAGGACATGGGCATCACCGCCCAGTGCGACCTTCTCCTCCATGCACCGCTTGGGCACCACGCACTCGCCGATCACCCTGGTCTTGCCGAACGCAGCGGTGCGCAGCTTCGCGCGCACCACGCTCTCACCGCACAGCAGCGTGAACACCTCGCAGTTGCTGTTTAGATGGCAGTGCTCGTACACGCCGAGCATGCCCTGCGCGTCCTGGTCGGCCGTGCCCTCCCTGGCCTTGATCAGGCCGCTCTTTTTTATCACCTCGTCGTCACAAACGAATTCGATGAAGAAGTTCTCGCGCACGCCCTCAAAGTGCCGAAAGGCCACCTGCACTGCGTGGTACGTGCTGTCTGAGATTTCTGGCTTGGGCGTTACCACGTCTCTGCGCAGATACGTGCTTGATACTTCGCTTTCGTGCGGATTTATTTCGCTCAGACAGTCTCTGTGCACCGGGCACTCCTTCTCGCTGATCTCGTCGTTAGGCCCGGCAACGGGCCCAGCAAGGCCCTCCATTCCCAGAACGTTTTCGTCTGTGATGCGCCCGGCAGCCACGGCGTCTTCTAAGCGCTCCTCAATTTCGTTTTGATTCGCGTGTTTGTCTGAACGTTCTTCGTCCAAATGCTCCTCTCCTGAATGTCTGCCAGTTACACCACCGCTACCACTCCTAGCACACCGCACACATCCTACGCCTCTCAGCTCCTCAACCTCAACGCTCACAGTCACCGTGCCCTCAACCTCCCCACGCTCAACCACCTCAACCTCCTGCGTGCTGTTCACCACATCAACCGTGCCCTCGCCAATAAAATCGCTTTCATTAAAATTCTCTCTGAACAGGAAAATTCTCAGCCGGTCGTCCTCCTCAGCAGGCACAATCACCTCCCGGTTGATCGGCAGATCGCCGTAGCAGAAATTGTCGATGAAGAAACTTTCGCGCCTGTTCTTGACCACGGCGTAGAACACGCCCTCGTCGTACGTCGTGACGAGCTGCACGAGGCGTATGCGCACTGCGTGCACGTATCGCTTGAACGGCGAGATGAACGGCGTGATGTAGTGCATGGCGAACGACAGCTTGACGCGGCCCTGCTGGGCGCCCTTGATCTTAAAGAACGCCTCCGTGCCGTCGTACACATCGCGCAGCGGCACGTCCACCGTCCCGATCACCTCGTTCTCGCTCTCCTGCTGGTCAACCACCGTGAGGTACAGCACGTCCTTCTGGATGTTCCGGCAGAACACCTCGAACTTCTCATCAAAGAACGGCGAGCGCGTCTCCATCACGCGATGCGTACGCCCGACAAACATCGTGGTGTGCGATGCGCCCTGCAGCGCCTCCGTATCCTCCGCCTCGCTCGTGCCCGTAAGCGTATTAAAGCCGCTCTTCAAATTTTTGGTGAGAACGCCCGCGATGTTTTTGGAGAGCGAGCCAGCGCCTTTGAGAGCGCCCGCCAGAAAGTCCGTGAGGCTCTCGTCCTTGCGCTGCAGCTTGCCTGCGAGTGCCTCGCACACCATCACCTGGCAGAACGTGTTGTACAGCCGGTTGCGCGGCTTGCGCTGCCCCTGCAGATTCTCGATCTGCTGCACGCCGATGATGACCACGGTCTGCGCTGCCATGTGCTGGTTGGGCACCACAGGGCCGTGCACCACGGGGTAGTACTTGATGTCCGTCTCGAGCACCGCACGTATCGTGCCCTTCCTCCAGATCTTGATGTCCTGCAGGACGCTGCCGATGCTGCGCAGCTTCTTAAGGCACACGCCTGCCGTGCCGTACTTGTGGCTCACGTTCACGGCCGTGCTCGTGAAGGTCACGTTGACCGTGTCGTCCCGGTTGTGCACCACCACGTAGAAGTACTCGTTGTAAACGATGCGCGTTCCTTCCCGCCGCTCGGTCTTGTACAGCCTGCGGCCGTCCACATCAATCTCGGCATAGCACGACATGTCGCTCGTGTTGTCGAGCGAGTAGAGGTGCAGCAGCACAACGCCCTGCGGCGCGGCCTCCTCCTTGCCCTTCTTCCTGAGATCGATCGTTAGCGAATTCGGGTCGACGAGCATTTTCTGCAGGTTGGAGTCGATCAGCGTGTGGATGAAGGTGCTCAGGCCGGGCATGTTCATGAGATCGATCGATTTGAGGGGGCACAGGTCAAAGTCTATCTGTGGCGCGCTCAGGAAGCACAGCTCAACGGACACGAGCGGCGTGACCAGCGATTTCGCAAGCGTGAGGATGATGCGCATGCGACCGGCGAACGAGAGGTTGCGCACCATGATGGGGATGTCAAGGCCCTTCCCCTTCACGCTCAGGCCCAGCCGGGCCGTGAGCACGATGCGCGAGTTCCAGTTCATGCTGTCGCTCAGGCACATCATGGCAGCCCCCCGGCCGGTCTCAAGCGGCACGAAAAACACCTCGGCATCGAACGAGACGACGTTCTGCGCGGCACGCGAGTCGAACGAGATGCCCTTCAGGGTGGGCGGCAGCGAGCCGAGCGTAAACTCGGAGAGCGCGAGCTGCGAAAGAAACGACGGGCACTTCTCCGCAAGTATCGGATTGACCACCCGGAACACCTCCTTGCTCACCTCCGCCTCGATGATCTTCCACACCCTCTCCACCGCAAAATTTATCCACTCGACCGATTCAAGCTCGCACACCTTCCTGCGCCGCTCATCCCTGAAAACGAGCGCTGCCATGCTCTTCTTGAATTTCCTGACGTTGCGCGAGAACAGGAAATACATGCCGTACAGAACGAGCACGAGCAGCGAGAAATTCAGGCGGAGACGGCCGATCAGGTACGACAGCAGGGCGCACGCGAACAGCACGCCCGGCACGCGCAGGAAAATGGTCTTGGGCACGTCCATGTCGAGCGAGTTCACGAACTCAACGCGGCTCTGCTCGTACATCTCGTTTATTCTGTTTTCCTCGTCCTCCTTGCTCTTGTTAATCTCTTCAAGCTTCTTCATCGTCTCCTTGTCCATTTCTGCCATGCTCTTCTTGTGGTGCGCGCCCAGCGCGCTCTCTTCTTTGTTTTTTAGGTTGCGTATTTTCACGGCTTCTTCCATTTTTTTAAGGGGAGGACTGCCGTCCATTTTTAAACGCGGAGTGCTCGGCTTAATCAATGAGATGGTACCGTGTGATCGATTAGCACGGGACGGCCTGATTGGTGGAATATGAAACAGTGCATATCAACACGTTTACTGATAGAGTGTGCGGCTGGTATTTACCCTAGAACCGTATTTTCAGAATTTTTAGCTAAAAACGTTTTTATTTATTTTTTACCACGTTGTTACGCGTTTTGGTGTTCTTGTCGTGTTTTTCTTAATTAGAGATGCGGTGTAATACGTGATAACCGGGCAGTTCGTGTTCTGTACAGGCCGAGTATTTTAGTTTTTTCTTTTTTTAACTAAAATACGTTTAATTACTGTTTTATCATCTTAATCTTACACGTATTCTTCTGGTCTGCAATGACTAACCATGGTGACCTTTAGTTCATGGACACGCGTTTGACACGGACAGAGTATTTCAATTTTGATCGTTCTCATAAATTCGTAGAAAATTTATATTGCAGATGCTAACGCAGTACGAAGAGAATGTTTAATACGTATAAGACAAAATGGGCATATTAATAATGAAATATCATTTTTAAAAATTTATATTTATCAAAATAACATCTAATGATAACGGGTTTTAGCACCTTATACGGTGCTAAATGCTCCTTTATGTTGTACAAACGAATACCATACGATTTTACTATACGTATAGGTAGTAGATGCTCTGCTGGGGTACTCGAGGAGGTATTTGCGATTTTTAAAAATAAGTATGACAGCCAAATAACAGAGGATGTGCAGCGTGGCAAGGTTGCTGTTCCTATTCGTTTGGTAAACCTGGCATAGGACAATTAATAAAGCTGGAAAAGTATAAAATGATAAACTGAAGCATTTTTAAATGAACGTTTTGTAATTAATATTTGTACTTTCATAGCATCTAAAAAACTCTATTAGTTCGCTAAGCATCTACGAGGGCCTTGTTGGTCTTTAGTTCACGGTAAAATCAAAAACACTTTGACTATAAAAACTAATAAAGAGATTTTTATTGTTTGGTCTGTTAATTCATAAACTAAAGGCCGGTGACCATGGTCGGTCCTAGCGGACTAGAAGAGTGTGTTTGGTTGGATGTTGTATTCTAAGGAGATAATTAAAACGACTTTTAGTTAAAAAACTCTGTTAATGACCTTCATCACAGACACATTCATAGTTTTTGATGTAAAAGAACGTACCAATAAAGAAGCATTTAGGTCTTTTTCCTTTTATCTTTAATATCAAATACTACTATCAAATATATTTTAGAAATGATTGCTCAGTAAATGCATCTTGTCGATACAACAGAGTTGATTAATTAAGAGATAATGTTGCGGAAAATAATTAAATATTCTAAAAATGGGTTTATTGTTCCATCAATAGATCAGCTGAGACGATTCAATATATTAAAATGTTAAAATGGTTCATTATTTAGTTGAATGGTTCTATGTACCTAATATTTGTTTACTGACGATTTGTGAATTAAAGCTTGTGAGTTAAATATTTATGAGTCAACGATTTGTGAAGTAAGAATTGAAGCATAGAATCTTGCCAATCACAGACGAAGAACTAATCACGTGTAAATTAGTATATAATGGACTATGTGCCACACATTAATATATTTAATTACACAAATTGTTGATATCACACTTCTGAAAGAGCGTTTAATAAATCACAATTGCTTCTTCAACATATTCGGCAAGCTCTTCTGATGTACTGATTGATGGTTATTGTGTTAGAATGCAATTTTCTCGGAGGGAAAGATTAAACCACAAGAAATTCTACTTAAGAGAAAAAAGGAAAATTATATTAGATAATAATTTGTTAGAAGCAATGATTTGAAGTGGTAAATAAATTTACATTAATTAAGAAAAATTTAAAGTATGCGATGATTTAATCTCTTTTATTTATTATATGGACAGTTTTCTGTTTTTAAGTGCTTAACTCAGATTTAAGATTTTTACTCTACTCAGATATTTTTCTTAATCGAATAAATTCGTAATATTCATTATTTAAATGACAAATATAGACTGGAGTGTTGTTTAAACATGAATAGAAATAGCTAAAGATGGTTTTGCATGAGAATGTTCTTATAGACAGGTTATTTTCACACAAGCCCTATTGCGCAAAACAATAACCAATTTAGTAGGTTATATATCACACCAAATTTATTTAACGTAATACACTATAACACACTTTATGATCGTAATTTTGTTACTTCTGAATGGTTAAGTGAGATTGTGTTATCATTTTTAAAAGCTAAACCACCTAGTCGAAAAGATATTACGGTGGTCAGGCAATACGCCAACTCCTAAATAATTTATCTGTATGATACTGGTATGAATAGAACATACTGTCTTATTCAAATAAAACTAAAATTTTAACATAATACTGCTGGTTTTTATAATTTTATTCTAGTAATTTTGATTTAATAAATCGCTTATTTAATTACCAAATTAAGCAATATATAGCTAATTTTATATTTTATCAATATGAAAGGAATATGTTTAAATAAATACCACACTATATGGGTTAAACAATGCCACTTAATTTTCATACCTATATTGCGACGGCTACAGTCTATGTTTTTGTGTTCCAATCGTTTAAAAGAGATGAAATAAATGATTACTCCATATTATACGACATAGAAAAGACAAATATGAAAAAAATTTGTGAGCTCATTTAACGCCGAGACAACCAAATACCCGCAATACAAAATTTATGATTACGATGTTGGGCAGAATAGTACAAGGACAGAAACTACTGATGGAATGGTGGGCATCCGGGATGAATCAGTAGCTTTGAGCGAAGCAGAATACATAAATAAGAAACCGTATTTTACATATCATGATGCCATACAGGCAGAGAACAATGGTAAAAAGAAATTTAAGGTCATTGAAATACCATATAACAAGATATTATTTGTAAAACTAGTCAATCTAACGAGTAGTAAGATTACTACGTTTTCACCGGGTGAAATAAACACCATATTTTCGCACGTATATCTGATTGTGGATGACAATTTTCAATTAATGCGCCAATTGTTTAACAATTTTCAAAAAGATCCGCAAATACTGCTTTCGTTATTGGATTGTCATAAAGAAATACGACGTCACAAAAGATCTCATCAGGCAAGTATACTCAAACACCAAGACTTTTACAGCAAAGCACTAGAGCAATTCAGAGAAGATGTTAATTGTTTAATTACAGTGTTTTTATACCATGAACCGAATTTCAGTTGTTTAGTACACGGCAGAAAAAACAAAAGCTTGAACGGAGCAAGTGTTCCCCTCAGAAAATTTAACGTTTCCTTTCTATTCGAGTGTCTTGAACTCGATATCAGATTACTAGTCAATAATGTTGAGCTTATATATGAGAAATTTAGGTATAACTATCACAATTCAGCTCTTGATATAATAGTAAGGGGTGGGTTATCGCCTACTATGATTTCAGATATGGCTAGAGAATTACCTTTTGTTGATTTTGAGTTACTCAAAACGTCTGAATACAATTTATGGAAATTGCCTCACGTCAACAGTATTGTCTTAAAACTATGGAACGATACACTGACGGCTAACCACACGTATACTAATTTACTTAGTGGTGCATACTACATATATTACGTGGTTGAATTGATAGATTGGACGCCGTCCAATATTAATGAGATAACCGTGTGTTTAAAGGACACCCTCGATGAAAATATTAACCGCATTTCTATTAACATTACACATTTGAAGTGTGATAACATAACGTTTAACCGCGACTTTATCTTTGAAAGGAGATACCAGAGCATCGCGTTGAAAAATTGTAAGGTTGAAGATACGTATTGTGTTACTTTTAGACATAAGTACGAAAAAATAAGTTTAAGTTTAACAGAAGGTCTTTTTAATTTGCCCGAAATATGCGGTTTGAGCAGAGTTAAGTTACCAAATAATGAACCAGCTTACTTACGCTATGAAATTCATGAAAAGGATTCAGAGACCTTATTTCTTACTAGTGTTCATATCATAGGAGATATTGTAATGGACGGGACTTTGAGCAGATTGTCTTTTTTACAAACTATAATTGTCAATACACTTACAATAAGAATCACAGATACACTAAAGCATATCGCAATAATATACTGTTTGGGAAAAATTAGATTTGTAGGTATCTTTGCAGCTAATTTTTATATCCAAACCAAGTCATACTTGAAAATAGACATGAATGATAACCTTTGTAAAAGTATGATACTTGTGAATTTTGTTGTTTCTGAAATCATTGTGCTACCAGAAAAATTTTATAAGATCACATTGGTAAATGTTCGATTGATCGATAACTCTTGCGTCGTTATTAATGGAAACTGCAAGGAAGTAGTACTAAATCATTGTATTGGATCTTTCGATTTGACCAAAACGCATCAACTGGATCAGCTTGGTGTTATATTCTCAAGCAATTTTGCTGATATGTTATTACTTATAGGTCCAATTACAGTCGGAAGTCTGGTATTAAGAAACATTCCTTGCAATATCATTGAGTTAAAGGTATTTTTCGGTACTTTTCGATCCATAAAACACATGACAATCGATTTTTCAAGTATAGCTGCCAAATATACCAGTTTGGAAAATTATTTGGCAAATAAATGGCAAGAAATAATGGTTAGAACAACTATATCAGAAAATCCGATAAACCAGCCAATGACTGATGACAATACACAAAATTTTTATGACGAAACGGTACGACAGGTGATAGCCGAAACTTTTTTGGATGTTATATTCAACGAAGCGATTGCTGCTGGAATAGAGCGCTTAAAATACAGTAATGTTTTGATGAGCAACCTAAGTTTAAAATACTTAAGACGATTAACCAATCTAAAAGCGCTCGAAGCACCCATGAAAAGTTTGTCTGACGATTTATTCACTTATCTACCCGTAAGCATCAACTTACTGGACCTGCGGAATTCTGAGAGATGCAATGATGGTTACGAACTATCATTTTGCACGCTGAGCAATTTAATCAATCTTGAGATCTTATTTGTTGAGTGCTGGCTTCTTAGAAATATTCAATTTTTTGATTTTATTCCCGTGTCCGTTAACATATTAATAATTTCGTACCAAGGAACGCATATTTCTTACGAGAGTACAACAGACGAAAAGATAAAATTACGAATCTTGAAAATTGAAACGTCACTTTCACCGATACACGATGACGACACTCGAATATCTAATCAAGAACTACAGCATTTACTGAACCAATTGTTTACTCGCATATCTCGTATATACATCGAATGTTTGGCAATTGTGACACCTTTTAGTTACTTCACAGTTGATGTTTCAGATTATAAAATCATTATCGGAGCATAAGTTAATGATATATATTCGTTATAACCGATTACGCGATTGAAATTTAGGTGCGAATAAATAAAAATTGTTACGAATTTAATTACAAAGAAGATTGTCAAGACATTTTAGTATTCTTTGACTTCAACAAATAGCTTTAATAGGCAAATTTTACGGTAGATACCTTTATTTTTTTTGATATCGAATTAACACTGTAAATGTGTTGGAAAAATAAAATCAAAGTTTAATAATTGTGATTCTCATAGTACATTTAAATCATCATATCACAGCGCAAATTCATATTGAGACAACACAACTAAAACATTTAAACGTATTGGTGAAACGAAAACACCTTCCATAGAAACGGTTTTAACAAAAAAGAAATTTCTGGTTCTTATATCATTAATACTATATGTGTGATAAAGATATCTCCGAAGCCTATCTTTAATTAACTTCGGCCATACTTCCTTGTCGTATTTTTTTTATTCAAAACCATAGATCAAGAACGATAGAATTTTTTAAAAACAAGTGCATTTAGGAGAGAATCAAAGTAACTGTCATGAGTATATCATGATATTGATATAATTTAATATCTATTCTATTGTTTTATAATTATAGGTCGGGTAAAAATGATAGCTTTGTGCTTGTAAATAAATGAATATGTCCAATATACAACGAATAAACCTTAGGTGATAACGTTTGTGATGTAAGAAACTAATTAAATTGTTTCTAACATCGCCAGCATTTATCAAAATACCATATAATAAAACATAATTTAATAATAAATGAACCACCGTGTTCTACATATAACGATGAAATGCTAATGTTATGGCTGATGAAAAGATATTTAATTTAATATGTAGGTTCTGTTGTTGCCCGGTCTTAACAAACCAGAAAGGTGTGGGCATTTAGAAACAAATAAGTAAAATTCTGCGGTGAAAAAAATTGGTATTTATGCTATATTCGTCTTTAATAAATATTCATTACTCGTTTAAACCCCATTTTTATCTCTTTAATCAATTTAATATATAAGCCATCATTAGAAAGCTATCGTTAAATCAGTACCACAGGTTTAAGTTTATTTTGCTAGCGTTTAAATACGGCATGATGATTCATAAAGGTGTTGTAGCAACGATATTTGTTATGAAAAAACGTTCAGGTAGTAACACTTTATCTTTCTTGACGTAAAAGACACATCCTCTCAACAAAAATAAACGAATTTACACTTATAACGAGAAAACAAGTAGAATTTAAAAATTTTAATCATTTATCATGTACATATAGTACGTTAGACGTACTGTCAATAATGTAGCGGATTAAAATACCCCCTCAGTAAAAAATGACGTTAAATTCATACACTGATCCAAACCGCAAATCACAAAAGGATTACGAGTTAATCAAGAACACTCCGCGTATAACTCGCTTATCGTCCACCACCATTCGGATAGCCCATGAGGATCATACTTTAATGAACGTTGTCCAGTATTTTTTGATGCAACGTCCCTTTATCATTGCTGGCTATGTAATACCACATTTATCGGAAGATGTCGTTGAATTGAGTATTGTGGGAAAGGATGATATGAAAGGCAACGTTTTTGATTGGCTTTGTGATGCTTTGAAAGATTTAGAAGCTATGGGGGGTGGAATGATGGAGGCTATGATAGAGGCAGAGAACGAAGATAGGCAGAGAAATTGATAGATTGTAGTGCAAAGATGTTTTGTTACTAAGATTAACACCTGAAAATGATGGCAATGACAGACAGGCTAGAAATTAAATAATTTATTGGTGCGTATACTAAATTTATAATGTGTTATATTAATTAAAGATTGCCCCCTTATGACAGACCAGTCTTACATAATGTAACAAACACTTTGTACCATTTTTAGAAAGTTACTCTCCATGTGTGGTGTAATATCGAACTAGTTTACAGTTTTATACCGTTGAATGCATCTGTCATTTTTTATAATTAATTACCATTTGTTGATACAAAGTGTTTAAAATAAAATTTATTTTAATAGAAGAACGTAATTATACTTATAAAAGATTATAAATAGACCACTGCGTTAGTACGTGGTAGGCATGGAGTGCTCGTCAAATACAATCAGCAGTATACTGAAATAGGGTTGGCTTAGTATATTATAGGAAAATCCGTCTTATGATTTAAAACACTAAATTCTCGAATAAAATATTACATTCGTAGTATTTTAAGACACATATGATTAGTATGTGCCTTATAATATGGTTATAATTAAAATATCTGTTAACAATTAAAAATGCAAATAGCTATTAAATCTAATATAGAATGGTTGGCAGGGATAATAAGTTGTGATAAAAATTTATTTTGTCATTTATTTTATTCTTATGTGGAACTTTTTAAAGGTCTTTCATGAACGTATTTTTGACCATACCAGTCAAAAAATGGACAACGAATAAAATTTTATCAAGCAATTTCATTTATTAAATTTTAACAATGATTAAAATACCAACAAATATTAAATAAAGACCTTTATAATTGACCTGCCTATAATATTTTTGGTTGAAATGTTACGATTATTTATAAAATAAAAGTAAAATAGAGTGATCGCTCTGTTATGAGTATGAATATATCATGGGTTGAAATTTACCACCGTTTTTTAGTCTTTTACAAAGAAAAATTACGGCGGTGGTTTCTACGAGAAACTCTTTCGCTTCATTACGATACTTGTCCGTAAGAACGTGATTGTATGTGGTGCATAGTAAATCGTTATAAAATGCATATCTTTTATTTAGAGTATACATTAAGAATAACTGTATTATCCAACAGGCCGTGGTTAATAGAGGATACTATTTTATAACGCACGTAGCATTTCATATGAAACATTTTAATCTTACGACGTAAAACATGAAGGATTGACTGATGTACGAACCGGTTAAAATGATTTTTGTTGCAACCCCCTATGGCAAGGATTCAGAAATCAAAGTCGAAGCTTTCTAAAGCTGCTCTCTTAACTCTTCAAAAACAACTGTCTGCTTTACTTGAGAGGCAGAAACAGTTAATCAGAAGAAAAAATGAACTGGATAACGAAATATACAAATACGAAACAGAATATTTAGAAAGTGGACAAGGATATCCTTTGACGAACTCTCTGGATTTCTATATGGGTCAAAGACACGAAAAGAAGAAGTACGTGGTTCAAGCTAAGGACAGGGTGTTTAGCGCGTTATTACCACGAATTTATAGATAGGCCGGTTCAGCAGATTTTATGGCGGCTTGTACCAATACTGGTGGGAATTTATGAGTGTTACAGAAATTAAAGAAATTTGTACGTATTTTCAGTTATTTTACTATATCGGTGTTATTTTTACTTGTATAGCTCATTTTTTAAAACTGATGAATAAATAGCACTAAAGGACAATAAACGATTATAAATTGTTTAATTGGATATCTCTGTCATTAGATGCTTTTAACAGTAGATTTTACATTTTTTTCTTCTGTTATTTAACGTAATATTTATTGTCATTAGTACGAATGAAAAGTTAAAAAAAAGATTTTTATATTAAAATGCATTGCATTTATTGCAAACTAATAACCATGTACGGTTGTATTCGTCCTAAAGTATTTTGATACATAAAAAATAGATTGTAGATAAAAAAGCAAAACGTTTCAGCTGAACACCAGACAGATTAATACACCAATTATATTAAAGTTATAATCACAAACAATATTTTTTATTTCTTGGATGTATTTTTTAAAAATACATTACTTTGTTGCATACACTGCCCATTACCTTGTTCTAGTTGGTTTTGAACCACCCCGTAAAACAGCCATCGTCCCCTTTGATCCTTTCCACATAGTCATCGATATAGATCACCTTAATAAAATCCTCAAAAACTATATTGTTGTCTATAGCAGTAATCTCATCCGTCTCAATCATCTTAAATTCTATCTTTCTATTATCCTTTATATTAGTACACGACAGTAGATCAATAGAATACACCTCACCGTCCTTAGAGAGCTCATTTATGCTTACGTTTATTGGCACTTCACCTCCCTCTTCTATAATCTTTACGAGTTGGTTCATATCCTCTTTGGGAAGCATTTGCATATCGTTTGGAACAATTTTGGTTATAAAGAATGGGAAATCAATGGTGTTTTAAGTGATGATACATTTTATTGGTGAAATGTAATTTTATGTTTTATCTCTCAATCATGTATGGAGAAATGACTAGTTCTTTCATTTTAGGGGCAAAATGACGAAGTTTAGGTTCGTTCTACTCACTGATAGGCCCGTTTTCATCTACGGACAGAGGTATAAATTTTCAAATTGATTATCCTCTTTGTATAATAGGCTATCCTATCTATCACTGATTGTAAGAAAATATCATGTTATGTTGTTAACACGTTACTTTTACAGGTTTTTTTAACAGTTGAATTGTTATCGTAAGACAATTAATCTGAAATAAACGAGTTTTTAAACTGCACGTTTCGTCTAAACTACGTATTTATGGTACCTTAAACTCAACGTTGAACCCGATTTTTTCTGAAATATAACTGAATACAATTATATACAAAAGTTTTATTATTGTTTTGACACTTGTTGCCCTACTCTGTTAACAAAATGGATTTTCCAATTGATGTAGGTTTAATAAAGCCTATTATCAGCTGGTTTTGACTTTTTTCTCTCACTATTTTTATGTGGTTTTTATTCTCAACAGAGGTTGAATACTAATCCATGATCAACGATCACCTTAGGCGTTATTTGTAAAAGATTGCTAAACAAATTTCAGCATATGAGAATTTAATAGGAAGATAGTGTTTTTGTTTATTACTAACATATTAATAGGTGATTTTCATCTCATTTTGTTCTCGAAACGGCCAGCCAGTTTGCGAATTATTTTCCATTAACATTGCTGATTATAAAAACAATATGATTTTAATTTAACATCATAAGCTACTTTTGAAATATCCTGTAGCAATCAAATATATTCTGAAATAAACGTAAAAATGAACTACATGATGTTTATATGTTTGTTATAAAGCCATGAGATAATCGTTTTTTGAAGTTGCTCCAGCGTGGCCTTATTTAGTAATTAAATGATTTATCTCGAAATTAAAGGCGTTATTATTTACATAGTTACGGGAAGGGTCGTATATGCCGTGTTAAAACTATTTTGATTACATCCCAAACAAGCAAAATGTATGCAAGAGTAAAAATTATATGGCAAAACTAGATGAATTGTTCCATTTATGAAATTGAAACGTAAATACGCACGTGTTCGATAAAGCACATTTTTCGTTGTTTTTAATTTTATTCTATGTTAACTAATTAGCGCAGCCCGTATTTTTCATCAAGGGTTAGAAAATTAATTTTCTGCCGGCATCAGCAATTAATCTAAACACCAGCAATAAATGGCTGTTAGGCAAGTTTAGAAACACAGAAGTTTCCTGAAAACATATAACTTTTTATTCATTACCAAAAATCAAAATATATTTGTTGGGCCAATACATGTTGCAACATAAGGGTTCATTTATTTAAGTGATTAAATAGAGGAGGTTGGTTCCGGGCCAAGAATATCATTTATTTTTTTTGAACTGACTAGCTGCGCTATTTTGTTTGTAAAACGGAAGATTTAAATTAGTGTGAGTTTGGCTTATAATTTCTCTGACTATCCTAAATTTAATTCTCTAACCTCAGATATAAAATTTAACGAGGTAAGAGAACCTTGGCCATAAACGAACAAAGAGTGTGGTCTTCTATTGAAAAATATACCTTTGACCAGAGTCTATTTGTATTGTTTGCTCGTGATTACAAAGCTAGAGGATGGTTATCAAAACCGCCTTTATATGCGTTTATTCCTCGAAAATCAGCGCTAGCAAAGATGGTCTAGGAAGTTAATGTTTATTCGCAGATACTTATTGGCTCAATAATTGATCTCCAAGCTGGTATAAAGGATAAAACCAGACCATGGAAACGTTTTTACTCGTATGTTAAGGGCTGTGAGATACTCATACCTAAAATTATTTTTTAACTTGAACAAAGCAAGTGAAAGAGAAAACGATTCCTTAGAGGATCAGCAAAAAGAAAGATGGCTTACCAATTCGAAAGTTGATCATGGAGAAAGACCAGATCAGATGAACATCTTTATTGAAAAATATGGTTTGGTAATTACTGTACAGAACGATTATTCTGGTTAGGTAAACCTGCTAAGATTAAATCTATGTGCATCTAAGCAAAATATACGTAATAGTATGAACTCAACCATAAACCTACCATTAGATACCAATCGTGATGGTTATCACACCGTAATACCAATCCAACCTCTGAATGATCTATCGTAAAGTTTAAGTAAAAGTCTTTGCAAGCAAACGGTAATTGCAGATCTATTAACTCACTAAGTGTTTAGTTTATGTTCTTTTAAGGTGTTCTTACTTAGTCAGAAAAGGATCGAAGCATTTATTCTAATTATTATTTGATCATATGTTGACTATATCGTTATTTATTAATGTATTTTGTTTATTTTTACGTCGATGAGCAGTGTTATTTCACTTTACAGCTATTAAATTTTGTAGGAAAGTTTCGTTATTATTAAAATTACTATTAATATCGTTAAAGGAGTGTTCGGGATTAATTAAAAAGATCAGATTATCAATTAGAAAGTATTTATGGTAGCTGTCATCAGCAGCAATTATTTCATCGTATTAATCTTAAAAAGGAAATGCTAAATAAGGCAGAATTTTCTCTTCAGCCCGTAGATAAAAACAAGCTAACACACTTATGTGATAGTGGTTATCATTATACTTATGTATAATTAGCTTTCGTCTCTATAACACTTTCTTTATCATAATTGTCGTTGTAAACGCTCTGATTACTGTCCAGGTGCTTGACGAATTGCAAACATCCGACCAAATGACAGCGATGCAGTTTTTAACCATGAATAGGAATCATTTTTCACAATAATTTTCGTTTATTGCTGTATAACTTTCCATTCAGTTTGTTTAACTAAAAGTATTTTCTGGTCTACTGAATCAATCAGCATCACCGATAGTTTTTATCTCATCAACAGCAGTGTTCAATATTATTCACCAGCACACTTACCTCTTTACATGGTATAACCGTTTTAAATTGTAATTTTACCGAGTAACAATACATTTAAGAAAAAATTATAAGAAATACGCTTAGATATACAACCGTAACATTTTATTT
>JH993964.1:23134-44399 GCA_000316135.1 Trachipleistophora hominis | reverse complement strand
TTTCTCATATTTCTGTATTATAGAAAGGATATCAACATTTCAACAGGCATCCTCCTCACCATCCAAACGGCTGTTCCTAAAAGGATGTTTAATCATCATTACTACACTCAGCTAACACGCCCTTCTATTGTTTTGTTAGAAAGATCGTTTAATTGATTCCTCACACACCTAAACGACCTCTCCTGGCGTGCTGAGCATGGTCTTAACGACCGTTAATTCATACTCACGCCCTTCTGGTCAGGCCATTTAAACGTTGTCCCTTAGAACGGGCCCTCCCCACCAAAAACTTACAAAACGTTTTCATCACCCCTGATGGATCTCTCGTCAGAAATAATTTCCTCGTTCCAGAAATCTGTAACGATCACCTCGCCCGCCATAAAGGACGTTTCCTTCGTGCACACGGGCACAGCCCTCGCATACACGCAGGGCGATGCCCTAAAAATACACTGTCCACTCACAAACACCCCGCTAGACATGATACACATACCAGACCTTAAGAAAATGGCGTTTCTATTCGATAACACCATTCTACACACCACGCCAACACACGTAAAGTACCTCTCACTCTACGACAACACGTACATTCGCACGTACAACTGCGAGGGAGTGTGTGATGTTCAGTGCAGGACTGATGATGACGTGTTTATGTGTGTGAGTGACCGGAAAATAGAGTTCTACGATCTGAGGAGCGCTCATCCGCTGAGCTTCCTGACGGTCAGAAATTGCATAGCAACGTTAAACAATTCGTGCTTTGCCGTGCTCATCAACAAAACACTGCTGAAGGTGTTTGATGTGGGCGCGACCGCGCCACGGCTCACCAAGGAGGTGTTTAACGCGCACAAGATCAAGTTAACGAATGATAACAGGTATTTAGTGCTGGGCAGCACTAAATCTGTGCTGGTGCTGGATGCATGCACAGGAAATGAGCTGCAGAAGATCTTCGTGGACAATTTGGTTGATTTTGATGTATCGGAATCGTCCGAGTACCTTTTTATGTTGCACGATGGCAAAGTTTCTGTGAATAGGATAACCAAGAAGGAAATGATTATGAGCGTGCAGGTTGGGGAGCAGAAAATGATTAGGCTGAACCCGGGATATGCACAGTTTGTGAGTGCTGTGCCCAATTTAACGTTCTATGCGGCGGAGTGAGAGCAACCATTTTAGTGTTGAAGAGCGTGTGTGCGGTACTAAGCTGAGCAGGCGGATGGTGAGGCGGTAAATAAAGACACTTTAGTAAAAGGAACGGCTCTCTGGACGTACTAGGCAAGACATCCTTGTAGAAAGAACAACACTCTGAACGTACTAAGCAAGATAAACACCAGCAGTACGATTATACGTGTTTAGCGTAAGAAATGATGAAGAGTCTTCTAAAATGAACACCGTGTGATAAACAGGCGCTCTCAAAATGAAAATGTAATCAATTCATCGTCTGATAAGCACGGCGTATAAATCTCACAGTAATTGCCCGTGTACTGTGAAGGAGTGAAAGTAAATAAAAACGCTTTTAATGAAATACGTGATTAACAACGATTGATTGGCATGGCGTAATGAACAACAAGAAATTGAAGAATTCGTTTTTTAAGGAAAGAATTTCCTTTGACCATCAATGATTGATGTTTAAGATCAGCCCTGGTCATAGAGAACGATCAATACGAACGACCAATACAAAACCACCGCTAAAGGCGATTAAATTAAATTTTAATAAAACTGCGAACGTCTTGCACGGGTTACTGTACAGCCTCGTCATACCGTCTCACATTCCCCTTCTTCGGTCTGCCCGGCCCTCTTCTCAGCAGCACCTGCACGTTCTGCTGCTTCAAATTTTCATTAACAACGGGCACAACCTCTCCGTACATTTCCTTCTTAAACAGAAAAACGGTGCTCACGAAATTATACGGGTCAAGCCCAAGATGGCGTATCAGCACGAGTGCGTGCGTGCACGGACACGCATACTCCTGGAATATCCCGCAGGTGCAGAACATGTCGTTAAGGCTCACGTTGCACGTCTCCTTTCCAAGCGTTACGTTGTACGTGTCGTTCGCACACTCGTCCACGGCGCATTTCTCCTCGATCTTTCGCTCGATCTTGTTGCGGATGTTCTCGCCAAACGCTGCGTCCTTCTTTCGCCGTGCCGCGTTGTGCTCGCTGATCAACTTCGTTATTGCGTTTGAAATGTCCATCAGATCGCCGGACAGGTTGTAGTACAGCAGGTCAAGATCGGGCTCTGAGAGGTTCTGCAGCCCGTACAGTATTCGGTCGCCCTTCTGGTAGTTCTCGAGTTTTATCACGCCGGCCGCGCCGCCCTTCTTTTTACTCTTCGCCTTGCTTGCCCTGCTCTTGTTCGCCGCGTTCTCGTTTTCTTTGTTCCTGTCGTCCTCCGTGCTGCCCTTCTCGTCGCTCTGCCTTGCCTTCCTGTCCTCGTCCTCAACGTGTTCTTTGCTGTTGAACTCGTCGATCACCTCCCTGAGCACGTCTATCTCGCGCAGCTCCTCGTTGCTGTTGCAGAAGTTCCACACCTTGATGACTACGTTCCGGTCCTTGCACTTCCTGTACACCTCCCGGCAGATGCTCCTCACCTTGATGAAGAACGTCTCGTGCTCAAAGAGATACGCGTCTCGTATCTCGCACAGAAATACCGCGCTGCCAACGTCCATGTACTTCCCAAGGTTGGCCATGAACATGTCCTTGGATGCGGCGACCGAGCGCTCGTCCGTGACCATGAACGCAAGGGTCTGCACGCAGTCGTGCGGGTCGTAGATCAGCGCGTACAACACGTACCCGCTCTCCTTCCTCTTCACTATTTTGATCTCAACGATCTTTCGGGCGTACTCCAGCACCGGAAAGAACACGAAGATATGATCCGGGCCACTCAGCGCCCTGCACTCAGGATTGAGCATCACAAATTCTTTTACAAAGGCTGCCTGTGCACCGTCCTCATCCTCGCCCTCGTGAAGAGCACGCCAAACGCTGTTGTACCCAATTTTCATGTTCTTCTTGTTCATTGCCTGCACCATCTCGCCAATTCGCAGGTCCTCCCCACATTTTCGTATTTCGTTCCTTATGAACTCAACGCTGCCCATGTTCTTCAAGTCTGGCGGGCATTTGTGGTTCAGCTTGATCTTCTTGATGACAAACGCGTCCTCCTTTTTCTTGTACAGCGAGTGTACGACCGCGTCACAGTTAAACTCCTTTTTACCAATGCAGTTAAATGTTATTAGTTTGGGTGTGAACTGAATCTGGTCGTACGTAAAGTTTTTGCTGTCGAGGAACTCTTTGATGGCGGTTACCGCCTCTTTTTTGGTGGGGAATTTGTCGTTGACTTTCATAGGGGTAAGAAAAATTACAAATACAAAAATGTGGACGAGCCGTAAATGGCGCTCAGTTATCGTATGATTGTACGATTTGATGGTTGATAGACGGTGTTAATATTTAAAGGGAATAAAATTTATTTATCATACGACTGTGGTATATCACGTATGAATTAATAAATCTCTGGCGAATTACCACCAACCATGGATAGTAGGCCGTTGGTTCTAGAGGAATGAATAACACCTATCAATCGTGCACCGAGTATTTTAATGAAATATATTGTGATATTCTTAGAAATAGTGTTAGAGAAACTATTCAAGAGTGTTAAAAGGCGGTTGAAGTAACAATTAATGTTATAACATTGGACAAACTGATATATAATGAGGGTTTGATCTTATCACCGTTATGATTTCAGAGAATATGCGGTAATGAGCTGCAATTTTCATAAAATATTGTTTTACTTACATCTAAAATGGACATTAGAACAATTGTCATGTTTGAAACGATGATATTAATAGTGTATACGCTATGATATTGATGTTTAGGTTTTTTTAATAACGTAGTGTTTTGAAGAAACATACTTAAATATTAATTCAACCACCACCAAACACCTATTTAATGTGCCCTCCGAGTGCGTTTGTATTTAGCATTGGCTGTGCAGCGTTTAGTTCTTTAAACGAAGTTTTACATTCTAAATTGTTACAGATGATTAGAAATACGAAGTTTTGTATTTTTATGAATATTTCTGTTTTAGAAAAGGAGATATTACGAATTACAGACCAAACACACAATTAGAAAGAAATAAATTAGATGTGACAACAGATATAAATGAACGTAAAGGGATATAAAGATGTGTTAAAACAATAACATATAAAATAAAAGAACGAGAAAACGAACCATCTATGGTTTATTTCTACGTCTTTCCTGAACCTATTAAAATGATTGATACGTTAGCTTTTGACAGTTTTACTAGTTTGGCACAATTAGTTTACATTGAAAAAATTAACCATACGATGAGTACTATTTGATTAAGGACACATAATATACAACATTATATAATTAATCATGGTAAACATAACTTTTGTTTGTGGATGTAACACTAAATGATCGTTACTTAAGGTTTTAATTTGCGTATGGGTTAGGAAATATCAATTATATGTGTGTCTGTTCTATTGGCGTTTATATTGTAAATATATAGAACAAAATAAACCTCTTGTAATAATAAAATAAGTACAGCAATACAACCTACAGTTATTCGGTATATTTACTCTGAATACCGCATTCTTTCATTATTAACTTGTTAAAGACATTCATAACTATAATTTGTTATCCATTAAAAGAGTTTTTAATAGTTTGGGAACATAGTGACTTGAAAAGTTTTACAACTCAAATAATTCTTTGTCAAAATGCAAATTATACGGATAACATTTTCTATACTATGCTTACTTCAACAAGTTCAGGCTAATCAACACATTTTTTTCCATTCATTTTGAATGTTTAGCACGGAATTAATTTTTCTAACAATAAAAATTGTTAATGTATTCGTTACAGCACTTTGAATGCACATCTCTTCTCTTTTAATACATTTCAATTTGAAATAACTAATGTTTTCACCGTTTACCAGGATTATATGATTGGATCCGTTTATCAAGACGATTCCTTAATTAATTTTCAAAACATTACACTTACTCTGCACCATGAATGATTTATATCGAATAGCTTCCGTAAATTAGAAACTAAATAGAATATTATTACAGTGCCAGACAGATTATAATCACAAGAAAATGAATCTATAAAATTATTTTATACGTTCTAATACCATATAGGACATAGTAATAGCTTTTGTATTTCCTAAAATATAATGAAAAATAATAAAGTAAATAGTTAATTGATTGTTGTCTTGTTTCAGACTTTTATATTCCTAATTTTATATTATTGCACGGTGCTACTTGAAGAAATTGTTTAAATGAGGCCAAATTGTTGTTACATGTAGCACAAAATTGATATGTTATCTTTAATAGTAAATGGTGGCTGAAGAAAAGTGAAACCAACATACACAATAAAATGAAGTTTTAGCGTCTCAAAAATGTTGAAAATAACTAATATTTTATTATAATAACACAAAGACAACTTGAACGTTAATTGAACAGTTCAAAAGAAGATACAAAAATTCTTTTTATCTTAGTGAAAATGAAAAATGTTTTTAAATTTAATTTTTATGTTTTGAAACGTTTTTCGGCATCTTTTATAATTGATAACCAGGTAAAATGTTAATACCAGCTAAAAAATAATTTTTTCCTTTTGTTGAGGAGAGAATACGTGCGAATAATAGAAATGTAATGGAAACATGGATAGGGAAGATGAAACTCTATTAAATGCATATAATTTGAACTTTGGCTTTATAAAGGAAATAGTACATCCATAAAATTAAAATGTTATAGTTTCAGCATTATATTGCGTATCTGAAGAAATCATCATATAAATTATCGAACCATGAATAGAAATAACATAAATATATTATTTTGCATCAGAGATACATAAATCATCAGTTTGATGTTAAATTATTGTATCAGGAAATGGTTTTTTGTTCAATCTAGCGTATTCGATGTCAGCAATTCATTTCATTTTCAGATAAGGAAATAATAAAAAAATTTATCATGTAATATCTGGAGGTAACACACGAATAGATGTCTTTTTAAATTACAGACATTAATTTTATACAAATTTACGGAATGTACAGTTAAACTGACTTTTTTATAAAACCTACAAAATACATTGAAAAGGCATGTTACTAAATACATTGATGCTTAAAATAGAAATTAATGTCTGTTGTTATTCTTTATTTGGTTGCTGTTGTCTTAAATGTTCAAAAATGCCATCTGATATAAATATATCACTTATATCATTTTTGAAAATTCAAAACTATAAAAGAAAGGGAAACTGAGAACTCTATGTTCTGGTTTAGCAATTTCTTGTCGGTTTTTCAATTATTTTTGAAAATTTCTGGTATTCTAACAAACGAAAGTGAAAGGGGAGCACACACAAGTGGGCATTACACAGAAGTTCAAGATTACTTGGTGACTTCAACTGCACAAAAGAGCCATAATGAACGTATTAAGATGATGAAGCGCATTTTAGAATCGAAAACGATAATAAATTCAAAGGAATTAGAAAAGACAAACGAGTTAAGTACTTCCCCTTCTAAATACTTAGAGGATGAACGACTTGTTTATGAGACAAAAGATTATGATTTTTATTTCTCTTCCCAACGGGTAAATAGCACAGAGCCATCTGGTGGGCTTGTAATTTTTATACGTGACGAAACGATAAGCGATGCAAAATATATCTTTGAAAACACGAAAAATTTATATTTGACAATTTATATTCATGTTGAACGTGCAAAAGTATTAGATTTTTGTTCTTTTGAAAGTATTTTTCATTGTATTACAGGTCTCTGTATTGAATATCATGGCAGTATAGAAGCTGGTAAGCTGCTCTCAGTTGAATATGTTATTCCCAACTTGAATTTTGATGAATTTAATCAATTAAAAACGTTAAAATTGATTAATATGCTAATTCCTGGAAAATTATTGAAAGAATTAGCCGAAGATACACAAATGGAAAACTTGAATTTCAAAAACTGTCATTTTTATAGCAACGAATACACCGCAGAGCAGAGTCTAGTATTAAATGTTGAGTTTAACAAGTTATACAAGATAATTTGCTTCGATATGTGCAAAGATGATATGGCGCGGGGAAAACCTATACTCAGGTCACAACGATATTATGATCAAATCAATGTTAGTGTACAAAAATGTGAAAATCTGTGTAAATTACACTTAAACACACCCGATTACGTTCGTATCGTGTGTAATGAAAAAAACTTATACCGTTTGCAAGAACTTTCACTGTACATCATCGGCGGTGAGCCATCATTTATGTTTTCACCAGGATTAAGTGCTAAACTGAAATATCTATCGATTATTATTAGAAAGGAAAACATAGAAGCGTATCAAACTTTGATGATGATTGATAGAAGCGAAATCGAACATCTTGTTCTGATTTATTCCACTGATGAACCTTGTTTGTACTTATCTGAAATTTTTGGGCTAAGCTTTGATGCTCTCGAAACTTTGAAAATCGAGGCTAGCAACTACAACTTGGACTTATGTAAGATAGATTGTAACTTGAGTATGAGGAATGTAAAAGCGTTAATAATTCATTGTTGGACGATAAAGAGTGGATTTATTCGGGTAGTGAATAGGTTGGAATCACTAAGAACGTTCAATGTGAAGCTATCATCAGATAGTTACAAAAATTGCAAACGTTTTCTGCGAGAGCTTAATCTAAAGCATTCGTTGGAAAAATTATTCATTGATTTGGTTATACCTATAGAAAAAATAGAAAAATCGTTAATGAGTTTTAAAAATTTACAGTTATTCGGTACAAAAAATATTTTTGGATGTAGACCAGCAAAAAAACCTAACCATAGGAATAGAACGAACATTATTAGCTCAGTTAAACCGTCACCACATCCAATAAAAAACGAGTGTATAAGAATTTTACCGTGTAAAATCCTCCATTTGCGGATGTTTTTGTTTTCAAGCATAGTTTACTATGAAGAATCTGACGTATGGAAGGCTTTCGCTGAAGTTGAAGTTATAATAATCGAAGGCTACGAGCTCGCAGAATTCAATACGTATTTAACGGAAGAAGATTTTATTAAGCAGCTTCCTATGATATTGAGGAGTTTCGATCAGCTCGATAATATTGTTTTTCAAAAATACCGGTACTTAAAAACTCTGATTATTGATTGTGAGAACGAAAATCGATCCAGAAAATTAATTGATGAATTGAGCCGCATGTACACGAAAAAATCCAGAACATTCTTTAAATATTATTATTGGGTAAAAAAATATAATGAAGAAAGAATATTTTTAAAGATTCGTAGGTGTACGACTCGTCTGTCACAAGGGGTCAGTCGTTAATTAATATATAACAGTAAGTAAAAGTTAATTTAAGTGATTTTAGTTAATTGGTATTGCCGCCAATTTTTTACAACTTTTCACGCGCAGATTGTTAACTATATTAAACACCAACTGTACAGCAACTCTAATTATTTTTATTTGTATAATTAATAGAATTTATTGTAATGGTGCCTATAACAAAAATAAATGTCTTAATATTTTTTACAAATTTCTAATTTTTAGAATGAAATTTTCACCAATAAAAATATTTTTACTTATTTATACTTGTTGGGCCGATACATGTTGCAATATAGAAGTTGTTTATTTAAGTGAACAAATAAAGGAGATTGGCTCAGGGTCAACAACTGTGATGTTTATTTTAATATAATTATAGCGTAAAAGCGAATACGTGAAATTAACATAGTGTTGGTGATCTTCGAGCTAATGAGATATATTATGCAGAAATAAACATTATTTATAGTTTAATAAATATTTTAACAATAGTTTGGTATTATTGGATGCCAATATATCTAATTTTTCTTGTTAATATCGGTATTTGTAAGCTAATTTATTGTTAAATCATTGTATGTTTCAGATCAGTGAATCATTACCAAAAATCTGTAGTTGATCTTCTTATGTGTTATTTACCCGATATATCGATCAGCTAATGTTTGAAATTGCTTTTAGAGTAATCACTTTTTCTTTTATTCTTGAGTAAAACAGATATGTTAGTAAAAGCCACAAAGAAAAGGATAGAACTGTTAATATGTAAATAAGAATTGCTAATTTATTAAATAATATACATAAAATACTAACGACAGTCATATAAGCATTCACAAAGTGAATCGGTCTTTTATTTTGTGAAGTACTTGGTTTTATTGATAATGCACCATCAGATGTTACTGTTTGGTTGCCGTTTGTAATGGTATTGTTCAAACTTTTCGAAGATAATAGTTTATTGTCTTCATTAGAAAAATTATATCTCATATTCAACAATTTAGAGTTTATTTTATACGTTTCACAGGCTGAAATAGTCATGATAAAAATGATACTTTAAACATTGTATAACACGTAACAACTTATTATCCTTCTTTCAATAATGATTTTTGTATACCACACATCGATCGGATACTAATAGAAAAACATCAAGAAAGTTGATTGGCTGGTTTTATGTGGCTGGGTTATTTAATTCTGGTGATGGATGCAAGATTCGATTAAATTATGATAAAACGAGTGTCGAGATAGCTAAAAGAAAGAAAGAATTCATGTTTAATGGAATGTTTAAGTTTAATCTCCTTTCTTAGTAAAAAACTGAGCAGTTAGTATTAAGTAAAATAACGGAATACGCTATCCCAGTTTTTGCAAACAATACATTTAGCGGTAACAAATTTCAAGGCAAAGTACTAGTAACAAGAAAATTTCTCGATACGTATGACAATCTACTAAGTAATAATAAAAAAATATTTAGTGTTCATTCTAATTTTCATTATGACATCTTCTAAATCATGAAATATAGTTACAAGTTAATAAAACTTTTATATTTGTACACATTTAAGATGATTTTTTAGTTATAATCGCGAAATTTATTTTATTAGAATCAAAAACGAGACTACTCTTTAGAAAGAGCTTCTGTTATTAAACTTTTTTTTTGCTTGAAAGTCCGTTTAATTAGCACCTCACATTTTCTCACACATCAAACAAACTCCCTTGGCGCGCTGAACGCCGACCGTGGCCTTGACGACCGTCGGTTCATGGCTGTTATTAAACTTTGTTTGCTCTGCTTATGATCATATTCTCGGACTTTTATCACTTGGCAACGAGCATTAGTTTTGCTATCAAATCACGTTAGTATTTTACACCTGCCTGTGCTAATTTTGATGATGAAATGTGCTGTGTATTATCAAAATCTCTCAAATTTATGATACAAAATGACAATATGTTAACCAAGTCAATAAAAGCTTTTCAAAAATAATATTTAACTTTTCACCCGTTACTTTTAACCTGTTACTATCTAAAAATATATTTTTGTATGTATACTCTTCCAATAATGGTCACTGAACGTTTAACTCGTTGATAAAATGTTATTACTATACGATTTCTATTTCCAAATAAAAAAGTAAAAATTTTAAACGTTGATTACAAATTTTACGTATCACCAAAAACGTATGTTTAGTTCAATCTTATGTGAAAAATTAAATACAGGGTCATTAGTTGAACCACTCCGTTTAACATGTTCCGTATCGTGTTAAACGTATACTACCGCAGCACCTTTCGTTTAGGCATTTGAAACTCAGATTTAAAAACGAAGAATTCGTTAAAAATATATTGTAAAGTAAAATATAAGCAACTTTACATCATGTATATAGTGTTGATCATAGCGTGGGACGTATATGCCCTAAGCGGTTCTGAATGGAAAGTCTGAAAATTGCCATGGCACGAAATGCGCCAAAAGACTGAGGTTATTGCTGTATAAATTTAATAAAAATTATTCTTTTCTATTTTTAATTCCCTTGTACATGTGCTATTTTTTTTCTGCCTGTATTTTTGGAGGAAGTAAAAAATTAATCCTAATTGGTTACAATATTTTTTGGATATTATTATTCGTAAAAACATATGAATGATTTTCAAAACATTAAATGCGTGACAACACAAAGTTTTTATTTGTGAGAAAAGTTTAAAATAAAAATTTTTAAATTTTTAACATGAATTGGTCGATCATCCTGCGAGTTATCTTTTTATACTTATGTTGGTTTTAAAATTAACATCTGTTTGCAAATAAACTTAATTTCGACTGCCATTCCATATCAGAATACACAACGTATAACAATATTATTGTGTGTACTACAGCGGCCAATCTTTAGTATTATTTACGTTTGGATGTTCTGGCCCTGGTAAACGTTCTTATATGATGAAGATAGGCGAAAAATCGGTTTAAAATATAGTTCTGTCTCATTTTACTAAGTTATTAAGTAATTCATTAACGGATGGACACTTATAAAAAAATCAATAAATTAGTGCCTCTATCATCAACATTTCATGTAGTATCTAACAAAATATAAATTTTTAGACATTCCGGGTATTTGAGTTTTTTTGCATCCCAACAAGTATTTACCTAAAAAATACAGTAGAACATTTTTAATCTGCCTAGTAATATTTTTAAATGAGATATACACACCGTCAATGTTTATTAGAAATTGTCTCAACTTTTAAACCAGAGCGTACTACAGAATCATTTATTTCCATAAATGGTTAATCACATTGTATAAATAAGCAAAATAATTTTTGAGCATGTTACCAAATTTATGTAGTTACGTTGAAACAACCGTGAGATATATACTCTGGTTCAAAGCCACAGGAAGTGAATTAGAGAGAAGTTACGCAGTTTTTGATGATATAAATGATACAACGATACAAAAGTACTTAGAACAATACGATGCAGACGAAGTACCACCCACAGTACTCGCGCAGCAAAGAATATTTGAATTAAGACATAAACTGTACGATAGTCATAATAACGGAACAGATGTGTACAATCCAATCAGCATGTTTTATTATAACCGATCCTCTGGCATTAGACACGTGAAGAATAAACAGCTAAGTAGTTTAATCAGAGTAACTAACTGTGTGACTATGAAAATCATATATCTCCCTTTTACAAAACCGTTTTTTCTCAAAATTATGCTTGTGGTTACAAAGAACGGCATTCCTGATTTCACTGAGGAGGAAATACTACTAATATTACGTTTTTTTGCGTATACAAGTAGAAAGGATTTGTTTGCATATGCTATATGCAGATATCTCTACAGATATATTAATTTCTTTAATTGTGTTTTAAAGTATAACAGGGATGCGCGTTCACATGCTGATACTTCAGTGGTAACTTTTAAAAGTTTTGTGTTTCCACCATCAGATAGCGAAGAAAATTTTACTGAAGTGGTACGCTCAAATTTGGCTTTAAAGTTGATTAGCGAGGGTGTACATAGTGCCTCAATAACTGGCGGCAAAGATAGTGCTAATCTTACCACCTTAAATATTTCATTTAGAGAAATATCATTATGTAGTCTGTTCTGTCGTTTATCAATGAATTTTAACTTTCTTGAAACCAACATAGACCATTTCAATACATCATATCGTGAAAATCTACTCGATTCTATTACGAGCTTAGAAATTTTTGACATAGATGAAGTGCCAAGTGCGAACTTAGGAGGTTTTTTTGAATCTGGCAGAGATGTTTTGAATTATAAACTGTCAATAATCAATAGCATGTGTTTACTAGAACGCGTTAATAAGGTAACGCTAAAATTTTATAAATGCACCTCACCACTTGCAACTATAACCTTTATAAACATAAAATATTTGGATTGTATAGTTTGTGAGTGCTGTTCAGATAATTTTATTACATCTATTCCTCATCGTATCAAAGTAATGATAATTGATCGGGAGCCTCAGACTGGTGCACGGCAAATTATTACAATTCCTGGGAACGCAATAGGTGTATCATGGCAAAATTGTATATTTACAGAGAATTTGGAGACTCCGAAATGTATCAGATTTATCGAAATAAGTCGATGCCAATTCGGTGAAAATCAAATTAAAATTACAAGTAAACGCTGCAAAGGTATAAAAATCACGAACACTTCCGCAAATCTTGTGCTACAAAATATTGCGGGTTTCTGTAATTTGACATTGGGAACGTTCCGGTCCTCATGTTTTGATTTTAATGTGAATGAAACTACTCGTTGGTCAATAAAACTTGTGGGTGCAAGGATTGAGAACACCGTTCATATTAATGATAATGTAACAAAGGTTTTGTTTAACAAGGTTGAGGTTATACCGGGCGAGAAAGTTGTTTTACATAAAAGGATTCAACATTTGGAGATTTCTCAGTCCACCGGGTTATTTGATCTAAAGTCATTTATAAAACTCGAAAAAGAATTTGGGATATATACAATAATAAAAGTTGAAAAGATACAAAGCTCCCTAAACAATAATCTTGCGCTCACATTAGTGAGAATGGGATTTGATAGAACCATTTGCTTGCCTAACACCTACGAGTGTATTGATATGTGTGACATCACAGTGTGCGATGGCGCCTTTATATCTATTAATAAAGACTGCAAAACGCTTAAAATAAGAAAGTGCAGCGGAAAAATAGATATTAGTAAAGTTGAGCATCTAGATAGCCTGTTTATAGGTTTTTCATCAGATTGCAAAATTATATTTAACATGAGTGATTTTCTTGATGTCAATAAGGTTCATTTCCATGATATTTGTGAAGATAATGCCTTAATAATAGAATTGCTATGTAAATCTAAGAATATTAAGCGTTTAAAATTTACCAACCACTATTCGGGAGAAATAACAGCATTAGTTGAAGAATACTACGATAAAAATGAAGTATTACCCATTGATACTCTTGACCAGAATCAGCCGGATGACCATAGAAGTGAAGAATTACCCATTAGTATTCCTGAAAAGGATCCTTCAGATGATTGTAGAAATGAAGCATTGCCCATTGGTACTCCTGACCAGGATCAGCCGGGTGATCATTTACTACAAAACCAACTTCCGCCGATTTCATCTCTTTGTGATAAACGGAATGAGATGATTAACATAATTTTGGCGGCCGTTTTTAAAAAAACATCGTTAGATACTCTAATAGAATTAGAAATCACCACTATGATCCTCAACACTGAAAACTATTGTCTGCTTAAAAAACTTGTGAACTTGAGAAGTCTCAAAATATGCCCAAAGAAACTGAACAACGAGTTCTTGATCAGTTTGCCAGCAAAACTTAAAGTATTAGACCTTGTTAGTTCAGTAGTATACCCTAAGACATGGGAACTTCGATACGAAGAACTTTATTCGATCCTTTATGAGCTGAAATACCAGCTGAAAGTTCTAGCCGTGGACGTAAATCTTTTCTTCGATTTAGTTTTTATCAATGATCTATTACGAAGATCACTTGAAATCCTTAAAATATATTTAAAGCCACAATATGACATGATGAGAGATTTTGGTGAGACGAGCAAACTAGAATTGCGAGAATTACAGATAGTATGTGATGACAAATCTCATGCGTCAATTTTAAAGGGAGAATTGGACCAAGAGCTTTCACTTTTTATTGATGTTGTGTCAAATTTCATAAATTTTAGTTCACTTGAATGCTTAGTGTTTGAAGTGGAAGGACGATTAATAACGATAGACCCATTGAACAGAGGTTTATCGTAGTGAAGCGGAGTTGATCCATCATAACCACCAATTCATAAGTTCAATACCGTGTCTGAAAAATAATATTACTTTGAACACAAGTTTAATCATTAAATTTATTATTTTGGAGAGTAACAGCAATCCCCAATTGTTTATGATATTATAGGATTTTTATCAGTACATACCACTTTTCAAACTTTGTTTGAATGACAAACGCTAAATATTAAAAACAGCAAAGACATAAGATAAACTCTCTGTGATTGGTGGTTTAAAACGTTATTCTTAAATACTTTTTTCTAAAAAATGTTTTATTTATTTGTCACTATCTAACACAACTATTTTATCACTGATTTAACCAAAAGTATATTTTAGTAAACGAATACAACCAATGCCCTATAATTCAAGCAAGCGTTTTTTACTATTTATTCACTAAGTGATTTATTTCATAATCCTTTTTCAATAATATATTGATTTTTACCAACTGAGCAGACTCTCTGGTTACTTAGCTATTTTAAAAACGCACGATCTTAATATACAAGCAAGAAAGTAACTACGCTGTTTATTTTACACCAAAACCTGAAAATGGAAGTTTGTGTGATTCTCTTCTTTCGAGATCTTCACATTATTTCACCAATTATGTTTAAAAATTTGTGTACGTAAAACAAATGAAATGATTAGTAAGAAAAATTAGATATAAAACACAAAGTTTGATCTATGATTGACCTTTTAAATCACATAAAAAATAAAAACACGAGCGATAGCTTAGAAATAGAGGCAATGGTTTAATGTAAAAAAAATAAATTAACAGAGTTCTGAATAAAACACTAAGTCATTATTTTTACGAGGATAGCACAGTTTATAGTTCTACATTTACGTTGAAAACCATATTATAAGACTATAACCGCAGAAGAAAATGCGTGTTAACAATTATATACAGCATCCTCCCGTGTAAGCGGTACAATAAATCTACGTAAGCGTATCTATCAAATTAACAAATGTTTACGGATATAATAAAAATTAATTTTAAAAAAATATTTAGTTGAAATGAACACGATGCACGTTCTTAATATGCGATTTATGTACAACGTTCGCGTTCTCAACGTGTTCAGTTATACTATGCACGTATTACACGCAAATATTTGCTAAAATGTGGTTTTACAGTTCGTATTCTCCTAATAAAATGCAAAATCTCCTTCATACGTTAAATATTACGAATAAAACGAAAAATGTGTTGAATACACCGACCACACAAACCAAACAAGGTTTGGTGCCTAGTGTACCGTAGAAAATAACGTGTATCAAATACAAAGAGGCCCTCCTAGTTTTACATCTACATCCTCTACCACTATTTCTACTTCTTTCAACATTAAAACTCCTTTTCATAAATTTAAAGTGATTTATTTAGAAAACGGGCGAAAAATCCTCAGCCTAAGATTTTCATATTCTCACGGTCAAGGAGTTTAGCCGTTGTTGTTGATCACGTCCACAATAAAAACGGGTACTCGTGCCCACCCCCACCATGCCCGATCAGATAAGACTGAAAGTGAAAAAACCGCTCATGCCCGCCTCACTCTACTCCCCAACAATAGCTATGCCGGCCCTCTTCCCGCCCACATCCCTAGTCTCAATCAACAACATTATCTACGCCCACAACGCGCTGCCAACGAGCAACCGCGTCATAGAAATGAACAGCGCGCAACGAGAGAACCACAACGTTGCAATTGACGGTGAAGTAACCGCAAAAGAGTTTACAGGCAAGCTGATGGACATAACACTGGTCAAGATTAAATTGCTGCCGGTGCGAGCAGGCGACAAAACGGTTGGCAGGAAGGAAATGACGGAGCGATTCATAAGTCTCTACAACAATTATCCGCTCAGTCTCGGGCAGCTCTTTTACATGAAGTACGAGGACGATCCTATCAAGGCTGAGGTGTGTGAGGTTATGCTTGAGGATGGAGAGGCGAGAGAAGATGCGGTGAATGTGTGTGGAATGGTGAGTTACAAGACAACGGTCCACTTTTTTTCTGAGAGTGCGCATTTAGCGATCGATCAGCCCAGCGATGAAAATATGCTGCTCAAGACCAATTTTAACTTCTTTAGCCTCGGCATAGGCGGTCTGAAGGAAGAATTTGCGACGATGTTCAGGAGGGCGTTCCTGAGCAGGGTGTACAAGAAGGACCTGATGGACCGGCTGCACATTGACCACGTGAAGGGCATCATGCTGTACGGCCCGCCAGGCACAGGAAAGACGTTGATAGCCCGGCAGATCGGCAGGCTGTTGAATGCACGAGAGCCTAAAATAGTGAACGGCCCGGAAGTGCTCAACAAATACGTGGGCCAGAGCGAAGAAAACATACGCGAACTGTTCAAGGATGCAGAGAAGGAATGGAGGAAGAAAGGGAGCGCATCGCATCTGCACATCATAATATTTGACGAGATTGACGCCGTGTGCAAGAAGAGAAGCGAAAATTCGTCGATTACCGACCAGGTGGTAAATCAGCTGCTGTCAAAGATGGACGGTGTGGAGAGTCTGAACAACATTCTTGTGATTGGCATGACCAATCGGATGGATCTCATCGATCCGGCGCTGCTCCGGCCGGGAAGGTTCGAGATCCACGTGGAAATCGGGTTGCCTAACCTCGAGGACCGAAAAGAAATACTGGAGATTCACACGGCAGCCCTCAAGAAGAATAACGTGCTTGACGGTGTTAGTTTGGAGGAGGTTGCGAAGCAAACGAATAATTACACGGGTGCTGAGCTCACGGCAGTGGTGAAAAGCGCGGTTAGCTACGCGCTTGAACGCGGGCTGAAGAGAAAAACGGGGAGTGCAGGTGATGATGCAGACAGCGGCATTGACGAGGGATCAAGCGATGCAGGGTCTGAGAATGGTGGTGATAATTACTGCACGGGCAGTGCTGCCGGCAGGCAGGGAGCATCTGGGGAGAGCTCGCCCAACACTATCAGGGTAAGCGACAACATCAGAGTCACGATGGAGGACTTTCTGAAGGCGATTGACGAGGTAAAACCGGCATTTGGTCTCAATGAGCAGGAATTCACGATCTTTAAGAAGAATTACTACTCGCTCAGACACCATGCCGATATCATGCAGCAGATCAAGGAAAAAATCGCTTACCTGCTCAAGACCACGTTCTACAACACGAGCAACATTTTGCTGTGCGGTGAGAGCGGAGTGGGCAAGACGACACTTTCAGTGAGAGCTGCGCTCAGCATGAAGATACCGTACGTCAAGCTGATCAGCCCGCGTGAGGTGATCGGTTACAGTGAGGTAGAGAAGATACAATTTATCAAGGAAATATTCATCAATGGCTACAAATGCAAGCAGTGCCTCATAATCATTGATGACATCGAATCTCTGATAGATTACGTTCCGCTAGGCCCCCGGTTCAGCAATGCTGTTCTGCAGACTATCAAGACATTCGTAAGGATGGAGAGCAACGGCAAGTGCTTTGTGATCGCTACGTGCTCGTCTCTGGAGATAATGGAGGAACTGAGCCTTAGAGAAAGCTTTGATAGCCTGGTGGTGGTAAGAAAGATTAGTGGGAATGATATTGAGGAGCTTAAAGAACAGAATGAAGCATTTGGACGGGTAGAGTGTGGTGAGATAGGAATTAGGGAGTTGCTTGGAATGTTGGATATCTGCGATCTTGCGACCGAGTGAGTAGCCGTGCTTTATTACGTTCAGTAAATTTTGTGCTTTTGTTAGACGCGTCTTGCCTAGTGCTTACCCGCAGGACACGAATCTCTGGTTGATCCGTGGATACCGCGAAAGCCCCTTTTAAAGATTAGCCCGGAGAATCCGCGAATTCGTAGTTGTAAAAAAATTTTGGTGGTGAATGGTTTCTTAAACCGTGCTTGGTTTAAACATTAAACCATTTCATCTTCAAATTCTATAAAAAGAACGTACGCGTTTCTTCTCTATGAGCCTTTTTTCTAATTTTTACGGAAATTCTTCTGCTATAGGAGGTATTTGTACCGTAGTGTTCCCGTAGGCGTGTCTTATTGCAAACAAGTACCAAATAAAATATAATTTAATACTTCAGTTACCACTCACCTCACTGCATTACACTATTTGTAAGCAAAATAAGCGCTAAAGGGCCAAAAAAACGTATTTATGGATAAATCGTTCTAAATAGAGAAACTACAATAAAGAGGGCTGACATTGAATAACGGCAAAGGCTGGGGCCATGGTCTGTCCCAGCGGACCAAAAAAATTAGTTTGATTGGATGATGTGCTGTGAGGTTAAAATTAAATTAATGTTTTTAAAAAATTGAATAACTGCACACTAAACACGTTCAACCTAAGGCACAGCATTGTTTGTCATCGCAATGTAATGCTGCATGTTCATCTGACGAGTTTACAACGATCACAATTGGTGATTGATCAGCATGATGATGATTACTGATCATGCGATAGCTTTCGTTAATACGACAATTGAAATCATTTATGCATTCTATATTTATATGTGCTTGCATAAACGCATAAAGTACTAAAAGTATATAAACGGATTGCACGCGCATAAACAGCGATTCATTCGTTGGTATATCTCATCCATTTTTTTAATCCCTTTAAAAAGGAGATACGATGCCAAGAAACGATGACAGACCAGGCAGAGGAAGCAGGCACAATGAGTCAGAAGAATCAGAAGGGGAGAACGGCCCAGTTTCCGTCAATATTCGCTATCCTGATGAGAGCGATGAGGGTGCGGAGAGAGAGCACGAGAGTGTAAGCAACGAAGAAAATGCGCCGAGCAACGAGGAAGTTATGCCAAGCAGAAATAGACGGAGCGACGGCGCTTATAGCATCATAAATCGGAATGAGCCAAATGACGAAGAGAGAGAGTATCTGCGGAGGAGTAGAGCGCTCCACTTAGAGAATGATGCCAGTTCGCACCACCAGTATGATACGCCCGAGAGGAGGGGCCTGCATGACAGTGATAGTACTCTCACGAGGGACAGCGATTACAATGCTCTTGGGAAGGAGCCGTCGTCAAAGATGACACATTTTTTCAGAAGAGTATTCGTTTTTTTCGATAGACTGCTCGAGATTGATTTTATTTACTTTTTCCTGGGGAGTGTTATCATTCTGCTGACAGCGCTATGCATACCTGCCGATTACACGTACACATGCTTTCAGAAGGAGGAGGGCAGTGATGTGCTCAAGGAGTGGCCCCTTAAATTAAGACCGGTGTTCTTCGGCATTGCGATCGTTCTTTTTATCATGGGATGCATAGCATCCGTGATATACTACGTGGCACAGATCCTGCTGAAGTACCTTGGCGATCAGGATGGCTGGTTCGCAACGTTTTGTTCTTTAAACTGCCACATCGCCATGCTTATAATACTAATCACGCTGTTGATCACCTTCATGTACAAGCGGATGGCTAATCTGCAGTTTGCTAAGGGCACTAACTTAGATATAAGCCACGTCCTGAGTACTCTCCTCTTTGCGAACTTTCTTCTCACGTTAAAAACGTTCATATTGAAGAAGGTCAGCCTTACCTTCAACTACAGTACACACCTTAACAGGGTCAGACTGATCCTGCTGGACGAGTATTTCAAGAACTTCCTGAAGGGGCTGAGGGGTTTAGACTCGATCGGGGATGCAAAGAACGATTCGTACTGGAAGAACTTCTTACCATACGGCAAGCATAAATCACAAGAAAAGGCTGTTCAGGTGTTTGAACGGCTATTTGTTGATGATTTGAAGAAAAAAGAAACGGAGAATGTACTTCTTACTGAGTTCAGCAAAATACATGCACGGCCGATAGACCCGTTTAAGAATGACCAGGCCTCCAAGGAGTTTTGGTTGAAGCGCTCCAAAAAAATATACGCGGGCTCAAACACTTCAAACTCGTTCAACACCATCAACGATTTTGCAGGCTTGTTTGCGAGCAGAGAACTGTTTGAGCGTTTCTGCGTGCTTCTTAAGATTAAGCCTAGGGACACGTACAACGAAAAAATGATCTACGCCCTTTTAGAACGCAAAGACAAGGAGCATTGCTTCCTTAGCAGAAGCTTTGAGCAAAACAATGCAGCACTGGACAGAGTGGGGATACACGCTTTCTGTGGTGATTGCGTTCGTTGCTCTGAGCATCTTTTTAGGTATTTTTCTGAACAAAACTGATACTACGATTGATATCATCTCTGCTCTCTTCGGCACAGGTTTTATTCTCAACTCTACCATAAAGGAAGCGATAAGTAGCACAGTATTCGTATTTTGTGTTAAGCCGTACGATGTAGGTGACCGAGTCTTCATTTTCATCGACAACGAATTAGAGAATTTGGTAGTAACGGAGCTAAACGTATTATCAACCACGTTCCGTAGGTTTGATGGGGTATACGTGATAATACCGAACATTGTCCTTGCCAACAAGGCAATCACCAACGTACGTAGAAGTGCCATCATGTCAGAGGCACATGTAATACAGATAAGCAGTGATACGCCAATAAATAAGATAGAACTGCTCAAGTACAACATAAAGACGTTCTTACGGTTGAATAAGAATTATTATAACGAATTCTTTATGTTGAACTACGATCACATAGAAGACTCTAATAAGTTGTTTATCAGGATTTACATGCAGTATGATGGCAATTGGCAGGATTATGAGGCATTTCTTGAAAGAAAAACGTTTTTCTTGTGCTTCTTGAATAAGACGGTCAATGATCTGGGCATAACTTACGTGCCGTTGACACAAAGAGTGAAAATTGTAAAGAAGGATGATGCTGTAAACCTTGCAAACGGTATTTGAATGATA
>JH993959.1:34285-48313 GCA_000316135.1 Trachipleistophora hominis | reverse complement strand
TTCCAATAGTAAATTCATTTCGCCAAATATCTATAATATATTTAAAATTTAACTTGGAAACAAATTAACCAATTCGAAAAAAGTGTCTATTCCAATGAAATGTGTTTCATTGTACTTTTATAAGAGGACTAAAAGTTCAAACTTATTATTAAATGGCATATACAGCTTTGTTAAGTCTTTTCGAGAATAAAACAACACATTTTAAATTCGTTTATTGATATATTTGATCCGCTTGAATCATATGTGTATTAGTTAACTGCATATAAAATTATATAACCATTATTCTACAAGATAAAAACAGTATTTCTACAAGAATATTTTCGTACATTCAATTAAAGAATATAAGAGAAGAAGAAATAACAATCGCCATCTTAGTAAAAATACAACTCAATAATGTATCACCAACTAATTTTAATAAGGAATAATTTAGAAATCAGCTACTCAATTAAATGAAAGCAAATAATTTAAATCGTGTATGTTACTCGAACTATAAAGATGTTGCATTTAACTGTGTATACTTAATAACCTATGTGAAGAAAATTATACTACCTTTTGAGTAAAAAAATTGTTATTAGGAAAAGATTTATTTATTGCTGGTAATAAAGAGTAGTTTTTTAATAAAAATAAAAAACATAATTTGCTGCACGATCACCATTTTCTGTGATTTTTTTACTGTTTATGTTGGCACGGAGCTAACCACCTTTATTTAATCACTTAAACAATTGAACCCTATATTGCAACATGTATCGGCCTAACATTTTATATTTAGCAAAATGCTATTATTGGTCAAAAATCAATTTTAAAACCTTTAAGTGTGAATAACAATGAATCTGATCAAAAGAGCGGTAAAGAACAATTCAAAAGAAAGACAAAAAAAGTTTTTTAACTAAATTGCATTCATCATTCTTTAATTAACCGTTGCCACCAATAACAAATAAACTCATTTGTAATTACATCTTACCGTATCACACATTTCTATATTTACGATACAATGTTACACGCTACCAATTAATTATTATTGGCTTCTTGTAGGATAAACAAGCAAGTATTTCTTAGTATGGTTAATACAGATAAGGAGGTGATCAGTAAAGAATATTCTACGATACTTATAATTTTATATTGTAGACAATATCATTGCGCCAGCCACTCCATACCATCATCCAGATGCTCTACCAATTATTGAAAACCATCTAAATAGCCTTCATGTTGACAGTAATTTATTTTAACACCACCTTTTCAACAAATATAGATCAAGCATCCTTTTAGTTCAACCAAATCCAGATTACAGTTGAGTGTTCAACTATATAAAGCAATTCTATGTATGTTTAAAGAGATGGTATTTACAAATTAATAATCTGATGAATAACAACAACCACTCTGCAGACGATAGCAGCAACGAATGAACGAAATTAATTGATCACAACATCACAAGCTACTATTTAAAAGATAAAACGTTTTATCTAACACAAAACGCGGTTGATTTAAATAAAAATAATTACGACACAATTGTTTAATAGGATATTACCAAAATTACAGAATACACCATAACTGTAGAATGATAGATAACCTTATTAAACCCTTTTGATTAAAAAGTGGTATCATGTAAAAATGAGCACAAAGGCATTGCTTTGTCAGTAAGATAGTCTATAATCGTACGTTATACAGTTAAAATCTATTTTATCGTTCTAATTCACTCTGTAAAACGAAAGTTATTTTCATATCATGCAGTGATAATCATGGTTTGAATATTTACTTACATCTCAGAACCTACTTCATTATTACACGGTAAGGAGTAAGTAATAACGCTATTTTTCATGTTAAGTATCTTTAATTAAGTGTGGCAGCAGAACACGTTTTTCATTTTAACTGTATAATATTAGACCAATTGAGGAAGATGTTAGTGTTTAATTAAACAAACTTTGAAACATAAAAATCTATTCAGATGACAGATTTTAGTATTAGGCCAGTATATAAACATACCAATACGGTCTATTTCTACGAATTAAAAGTCTAAACCAACAAATGTGCAGTTTAGTTGTGCTACTCCTCTTTATCATTCAAATTTGATTAAAAAGGAATTTTTTGTTCGTAAGATCGTTTAATTCTTTTCTCACACACCTAAAAGACTTCTTCTGGTGCGCTGAGCGCCAACCATAGTCTCAACGATCGTTGGTTCATGGAAAAAGAGTTTCTAAGCACTAGTTACCCATCTCGGTGCGTAAATTCCTTTTGCATGTGATGTGCTGTAGTAGCGTGGAAGTGTGATAAATAAATTTGGTTTAATAGTAAGAAATTCCTTTTGCAAAATGCAATTAGATAAAAACATCCCAAACGTTGAAACAACACATACCATTCCATAAGTATAATGTATTGTAGTTTAACCAATCAATACACCACATACTAAGACTGTTTGAACGAAATGATCGTGACGTAAGTGTTACGTAAGGGAAGAAAATGCTCAAATAAATTTTCATAGTGAATAATAAAAAATTCAACAAAACAAATGTATCTAGGCGGACCAAAGGAGTGCGTATGAAGGAGATACTTCAACTAACTTTTAGTTAAAAAAATAAATGTTTATGCGAATAAGAAATATGCATGAATAAGAGGATTAAAAGTATAAATAGAAAGATTCTACGCATAAATAAAATAAACTGTACAACTCTCATGACAAGCTATTCATATGAATGAAGTACCAACCGTTTTATCCTACGGCAACACGTACATCCTAAATCGTAAACAGTTGGTCGTACTGTATGTGGTATAGAGTCCTTAACCTGTACAACAATGAACGCTCTGCCCAGCATGAACATACACATCTCAGATTCTTATGACAGCATAAGTATCTGTTTGATAAGCATGGCATTATTTTGTGCTATTCCTTGTAATGATGATGTGTGGCAAAGGATTAGCTTGAGTAAGCGTTTTTATATGAAGTGGTGGTACTATAAGGCCGTTACATCTACGATATCTCCAGTATTATTGACTTTCCAGTCAATAAGACAGTTATTACCACCATTACTAATCATATAGTCAAAAGGACCTTCTACGTTATTACCACCATTACTAATCATATAGTCAAAAAGATCTTCTACGTTACACTCTCCTTAACTCACAGACCAATCCTTTAAAAACCCTAAAATACTGCAAAACATTTGCATCAGCACTCAAACAGAAAAGACAAAAAACTGCAAAACAAAACCGTCTCACATCAAAATATAAAAGGAACCGCCGTCCTTTAATCCATGAACTTCCACAAATACTACAAAAGGAACGTTTACGTTCCGTACGAGCAACACTATCTCAACTATGAGATGCTGGTGGGCAGCAGTGACATAGACGAAACGGCACACTCAGAGATGGAGAGGGTGTTCAAATTTGTGAGCGAGCGCAAGGAAGAGCTGGCGGTGTGGGCCAAGGCACTGGAAAAGGAGCTATTAATGCGCATAAATGCGCTGGATGGTGGTACTGATGCGGAGGATGATGGGCTGAGCTACACCAATCTGAAGGATATCCTTGCCAATCCCTCCCGGGGATACAAAAAACAGTTAAAACGCGAGCTTAGGCTGTTCAACAAGAAATTGGATCTTCTCAGAGAGAACGTGGCAATTCTCACCAAGTTCATCAAAGTAAACATCGTAGGCTTTAAGATTGCGCTCAAGCAGCGCAACGTGTACCGGACGTACAGGGGCCGGCTGGCAGGGTACAGACGCAGCGTGGCAGATGTTGATCGCGTGATGTACGCGGTAAGCCGGCTCATCCTGCGCTACCGCAAGCGCAGTGCGAGTGTAATTGGCCTCGTGAGCAAGAGCGAAGGGAAGAAGAGCAAGCCGAGCAACAGCGCGTTCGTAAGACGCACCGCTAAGTACTGGGTGCACCCCGACAACATAGACGACCTGAAGGCGTGCATACTACGACACCTGCCCGTTTACATTTTCAACCCGAACGACGAGAACTACGACTCATGGACAAAGGAGCACGATTCAGCAATTACGAGCATTTACTACGACAATGCGTCCTTTGAGGCGTACAATACGCGTCTGCACAAATTGCAGGGCAGCGAGGCCATCAGAATACGTTGGTATAAGCTGGACGAGCCAAAGGTTGTATTCGTTGAAAGGAAGCGGCATGAGGACGGGTGGACAGGCTATCAGAGCAAAAAACTGCGTTTTAAAATACCGGTAGAACACGTAAACGCGTACGTAAACGGACAGAACGTGTGGAAACACGTAGAGCCGTTGAACGAGAACAAGCTGAGCACGCTCAACCTGTACAACGAGATTCAGCACTCCATCGTTTACAAGAAGCTTAGACCAAGCGTGCGCACATTCTACAGGCGCATGGCATTTCAAATGCCAGAGAGCAACAACATTAGACTGTCACTTGATACTGACCTGGTCATGATCAAGGAAAACGTTGGGGACAGCAGTGCGCCCTTTAATTGGCGACGTGAAGGCATAAACTGGCCGTTTGACAATCTTCGACCAGACGAGATCTGCCGGTTTCCTTACGGCATTCTTGAGGTCAAAACGCAAGACGATCAGAAAATATGGATCAACGAGTACGAGCACCTCATCGAACACGTGCATAAGTTTAGTAAATTTATGCATGGCACAGCCGTGCTGTACAATACGGAGATGATACCGTATTGGTTACCTCAGATGAGCATAGGCATACAAAAGGAAAGCTTTAAGAGTCCTCCGCGTAAGCGTTATGAATTTAGGGATGGTGAACTTGTAGAGATACCGCTAATTGATCAGCAAGACGGTGATAGAGAGAGGAAGGCTGAGTTAAGTGTACGATCTGGTAATGATAGGAGTATAAGACTTGACAATGATAGGGATGTACGACCTGGTCATGATAGGAATATGAGACTTGACAATGACCACATGGGTGTAGGACCAGACAATGATCGCATGGGTGTAGGACTAGACAATGACCACATGGGTGTAGGACTAGACAATGACCACATGGGTGTAGGACCAGACAATGATCGCATAGGTGTAAGACGTACTAATGAGGTTGACCGTGCTAGTCTAAGGTACAATGCTAATAATATTAACCATACGGGTGTAGGACGTACTGGTCATAGTAACACACGTACAAGAAGTGCTGATATTAACAACATTAACGAACGGCTCATTAACAATGAAATTACTGTCAAACCAAGCCAAGCATCGTTACGACACATTAACGATGAAATTACTGATGGACAGAGCATCAGCAGAATAAGCGTGGTAAGAAGTGACGAGTACTCCCAAGAGAACAGGCAAACTGCGGGCGTATCATCCTCAAATTGCATGCACTGCGTACCAAGCGTTTCCTACGCACCGGTGCGTTCTAATAGAACGATAAATGAAGACATGCAAGTACCGGAACGGATAACGTACGGGGAGTGTGTGCATGAGCAGATGGGCCTGACGAGAACTGAAGGATCATGCGTAGCGGGAGGGAGTGAATCAATGCTTGGTGATTCGCACAGAAATACTTCGGGTGAATCGTTGCATAGGAGTGTAGGATTGAAGGTACCTTCAAGGCACGGCAGTGCAGGACGTAATACGAGCACAGAGCGTGACCAGCCCGTCTACTCAGGGCACGGCAGTGCAGGGCGTAATACGAGCACAGAGCGTGAACAGCCCGTCTACACCCAACGTTCTACCGATAAGTACCAACGAGCACCAAAGCACATGGTCAGCGCACAACGTGAAGATGACGAGAGCACCAAAAGCGTTTTAGTCCCAATCGACAACAAACGCATAGCCATACCCGTGCGCGTTGAGCCCAAGGTATTCTTTGCAAACGAGCGCACATTCCTCTCATGGCTGCACTTCAGCATCTTTATCGGTGGCCTTGGTTCTGCAATGGTTGGTCTTGGTGATTATAAGGCACTGATCAGTGGTGCAGTGTTTATCGTAGTTAGTACTATTTTTGCGGTGTATGCGCTGTATTTGTATATGTGGCGTGCGCATAAAATTAGGGCGAGGAATCCTGGGCCGTACGATGATTTGATAGGGCCGGGTGTGCTCGTTTTTGTATTTATTGCTGCTATGGCACTATCATTGCTTTTTAAGATGCCGTTGCATTAGGGCCATAGATGCTTACAATAAACCTTTTTATGCGTGATTGTACCTTAGGAGTGGTACCATATTTTAATTTATTATTGTGTTAGGATTAGATTGAGGATTAAGTGAAAGGTTGAGTAGAGTATTAGGTAGAGCATTAGGAAGAGTATTAGGTAGAGTATTAGGTAGAGCATTAGGTAGAGTATTTAACAGGGATGTAATAATAAGAGGATGTTATTACGTCTTCTTTACTCTCTAACTATCCTTTCCTATTCTCACGTAATACCATACAACTACTCTACTGTCCTCATACCAACCACACCATACAACTACTCTATACCAATCATACATTAACCACTATAACTCTAACATTATCCCCACATCAACTATACTATCCCTACAACTACTCCACCCCACACCAACTATACCAATCATACATTAACTACTCCACTCTAACCATACAACCAATTTAAAACATTTCTTATTTTTAAATGCCCATGTCACACACCAAGCCTACAATATCTGTCGTATTCATAGGCCACGTAGACGCAGGCAAAAGCACTCTAAGCGGCCGCATTCTCCTATCACTCAACTTAGTAGATCCCCGTCTTTTAGAAAAATACAAGGAGGAGAGCAGATCACTCAACAGAGAGTCATGGTATCTAAGCTGGCTCACAGACACGAGCCCAGCAGAACGCGAGAAGGGCAAGACCTTAGAAACATGCAGTACAATCCTTGAGCTACCACACAATCGTGTTAACCTGCTGGACACTCCCGGCCACAAGCTCTACCTAACTGATATGATACGTGGTGCTAACCAGGCTGATGTGGCCGTACTTGTTATATCGGCACGTAAGGGTGAGTTTGAGGCTGGATTTGAGCGTAGTGGCCAGACACGCGAGCATGTCATACTTGCGAAGGCTGGTGGTGTACGGCATTGTATCTGTGTGATTAATAAGATGGATGAGAGAGGGTTTAGTGCACGTTGTTTTAAGGAGATTGTGGGGAAGTTGGACGTTTTTTTGAGGAGAATATTTAAGGAGGTTGTTTATGTGCCGGTGAGTGGTTATGAGGGTGTTAATGTGTTGTATGATGGAGAGTTTAAGGGAATGGAGGGAAGATTGGATGGTTTAGGGGTTAGAATGGATGAGGTAGAGGGGGGAGTTACCACCAACCTTACCAATGACAGCCTTAGCACTAACCTTACCAATAACCTTACCAATGGTACTAACAATAACTCTAACACGGACACTACAAATGGTACTAACAATAACACTACCATTAACAATGGTGCGTACAACATCACAGGCAGTAATTACAACGAAATAAACGAACACGATCCAAAATGGTACAGGGGTGATTCATTACTAGGCCTTCTAAACAAAATAAGAATAGAAAGACCGCAAGACTCCACAATGCTAACAATCCTAGACAAGACAAGAAACACTCTGCAAGTAAAAGTAGAATCAGGCACAATACGAAAGAACGACGAACTATTCGCACTGCCCGGTGATTACAAGGTATGCATAGGTGCAGTGCATGATGACGAGGACGTAGAGATAGAGGATGCACATGCCGGTGATATCGTAAAGATACGTGTCAATACGGACATGCTAGAGATTGGCAATGTGCTTGCCTGCCGTGTGCACAGGTGCACTGATACGTTTACGTGCCAGCTTAACGTTCTGGAGTGTAAGGGGGTGTTGAGCGTGGGGTATAGGGCAGTGTTACATCTTAAGATGAATAGTGTGGTGGTGAAGGTGCTTGGATTGCAGGTTAAGAAGGGGGATAAGGTTTATAAGGCTGAGTATGTTAGGAAGGGTGAGAAGGTACTTGGTAAGGTTAGGATTGATAGGAAGGCGTACGTTAAGGAGGGAGACTGTTTTGCGATACGGGATGAGGATATTACGGTAGCTATTGGTGTAGTAAGGAAGGTTCTTTAATTGTAGGGGGGTTAGTATTTGTTGTAGGGAGGGGTAGTATTGGTTGTTAGGGTTAGAGGGTTAGTATTGGTTGTTAGGGTTGGGTTAGGATTAGGGTTAGTATTGATTGTAGGAGGGTAGTATTGGTTGTAGGAGGGGGGGTAGTATTGATGAATTGGTTAGGGTTGGGTACAGATTGGGGTTAGTATTGGTTGTAGGAGGGTAGTATTGTTGGGGGATATTATTATTATTGGTTGTAGGGTTAGAGGGGTTAATAGTATTGGTTGTAGGAGAGTAGTACGAAATTAGCATTGGTAGGAATAGTAAGAGATTAGCATTGGTTAGGGTTAGAGGTTGGCATTGGTAGGGATAGTAAATCTTATTATTGTTACTAAATCTTTATTATTAAATCTTTATTACCATAACAATCTAAACTACCCTAACAACAGCTCATCCATAACTACAATTTATTGCAGTAATTTTTGTACCCTCATCAAAATGGAACAAATCGGCAAAAATACAGAAATTACGCAATCAGGCCAAGCAATCCGCATCAACCTCTCGGCATTCTCAGGCCTAAACGCTCTATTCTCGTCCTCACTCGGTCCAGCAAGCACAACAAAGATGCTCATCAACTCAGCAGGCATAAAGGTGCTACGCGACGGCCGCAGCATTCTAGACTCAGTAATGTTCACGCATCCCGTCACAACAATCATCAACAAGGCAGCCGTGCAGAGCCACGATCTGCTCGGCGACGGCGTGTGCACGTTCGTAGTATTCGCCTCTCTCGTCTTTCAGAACGCGTTCGCGCAGATTGCGTCCGGCCAGAACGTGCTCAAAGTAAACGAGCGCATTCTAAAGGACCTGAACCTCCTCACGGAGATAATGGGCGCACAGAAGGTTGCGCTGGCCGAGGAAGATCTTTCTAAGCTGCTGTTCTACGTGCTGAACACGAAGATGGGCCGTGATGCCGCCCACCACTTCACACAAATTGTGCTCAACGCGTACAGGCCGAACCTGCAGATGGTCGAGATCTTGAAGATGGACGGTGACCTGGCGGACAGCGCTGCAATTGATGGACTCGTACTTGACCATGCGGGCAGGCACCCGATGATGCCCAGGGAGGTACTCAAGGCGTGCATTCTCATCTGCAATATTTCGCTGGAATACGAGAAGCCGGAGATAAACACCAGCCTGCACTTCAAGAGCGCGGCCGAGCGCGAAAGCTTCGTGGCGGGCGAACGAGCCATCCTGAACAGGAAGATTGACAGGATACTTGAGCTGAAGAGCGCTGTGGAGAGTGCCGGCAAAAAACTCGTGCTGATGACCGAGCGTGGGATTGATTTGCCGGCGCTTGACAGGCTGCAGGGCATGCTGTGCCTGCGCAGGGTGAAGAGACGAAATTTGGAACGGCTGCTCAGGCTGTGCGGCGGCAGACTCGTATCGGCTGCAGATGACGTGCGTATGGAGTGCCTGGGCTACGCCGGCAGTATCCTGGTGAAGGAATACAAGGACAAGGCGTACACGTACGTTACGAAGGCACCGTACACCGGGTGCTCTACGATCGTGATACACGGCACCAACAGCTACGAAATGGAAAGAGTGCAGATTGCACTTAAGAGCGCCCTTAAAATGGTTGAGCTGGTGAAGAGCGCGCCGTTTTACGTCAAAGGCGGGCCTATGAATTACAAGCGTTGGTCTGAACAGCTCAGCGCTGTGAATAAGGGTAGAACGGCGGTGTCTGAGGCACTGTACCAGCTTTATAATACGATTCGTGCTGATGATGAGGATGTGATGGACTGCTTTGTTGGGCTGAGCCGTACGCTTTTTAATGCTGGGATGGTTAGCAGTACGTTGTTGATGGTGGATGAGATTATAAGGGCTGGGAAGAGTGTTAAGGAGGAGAAGAATGAACAATCGTAGGGTTATTAAATGAATGGTACGTTATAATTGTTAAGGCTGTAGTTATGGTAGTAATTGTTAATAGCTATGGTTGTAGTGTTAATAGTGTAATTCTTAATAGTAGTGATTGGTAATAGTAGTTATTGGTAATAATTTTAGTTTTTATTGATTGTAGTGATTATAATCATTGTAATTGTTAATAGTTATTGTTATAATTGATTGTAGTGGTTATAATCATTTTAATTGTTAATAGTTTTAGTTTTTATTGATTATTGATTAGAAATTGTTCTTAAAATATCTGTGGTGTTAAAATTGTAAAGCTTATTGTTTATTTTTGTGTTATTCGTAGTATAAAAGTAATAAACATTAATTTAATTAATATCATTGATTAACTATTCTTATACTCTTAATATCTTTGACTAATATCATTTAATTGACTATTCTTATACTCTTAATATCATTGATTAATATCAGTAATATTAAATTAATTTCTTTAATTGCATGTGTTACTCAATTACATCGTAATATGCAACGCTTATCTTACACGTAGTACTTCCTGTACTACACCATTCCTACAAACTATTTCATTTTTTTAATTGAATTATTATCCTTGCGTATTACGAGATAATGAAAGTAAACGAAGGAGTGTTTGATGAGAGAATGAACAGTAAAGAATGAGTTTATATGCTTAACACAGCTTTTTGTAAAGAATGGGCATTGGTACGTTGTACAGGATGTTTATCTCTACTAACAGGAATAATTGTAGTAAATTATTCTTTTATTGCTACGTGCTGGATGGAATGCTGAATAATTAATTTAATGTGTTTCTTCTATTCTTTTATAAATTAAATTTATTTATCGCACTTTCACGGTATGTTTCTTCAAAACAGTTCTTTTATTGCACAGCACCGCTTTGAATTAAATGATCCTTGGTGTAGAATTGCTATTAGAGGGTGATTTGTTTGTTACTGGTACTATGAAGTTGTTCTATAAGCGTTTATAGAACGTTATACTTTAATTAGAGATTGACACCTTATGACAGACAGGGTTTATATTAAATATTCTTTTTTAAATGTTAAATTTTTAGTGAAACATTTAATATAATATGTAAGACTTGTCTGTTATAAGGGTCAATCTTTAATTAATATTTAATATAATATGAAGGATTAGAGTATTATCTTTATAAACGAATTCTTTACTGTTGAAAAGAGTAAGGTTAGAGTAACCATAGTATTTTAAACAAATAATAATAATGGATGGAAATGGTTTTGGATTCATCAACCAATGGCTGACAGGTTGTGGTTGGCGGTAACCCGCCAAAGGTTTTGTTGGGCCGATACATATTGCAACATAAGGGGTATTTATTTAATTGATTAAATAGAGTAGGTTGGCTCCGGGCCAACAGGTTTATTTATGAATGGTGTGGTGAGGAGTAACTGTAGTAGTAAATAAATTTAATATTGATTTTTAAAGAAATATTTTTGGAAATAGAACAGTTTAATTGACGAAACAAAAAGTGCCTTTTTGTTTCTAATTGGTAATATTACGTGGTTTATTATACCACCATACGATTGATTGTCTTATTCTGAACGTATGAATGTTGTAATAGGCCATAAAATACGTAACAATAAATTTATTAAAATTTTATTTGATTTTATTTTATTTTAAAGGATCGTTTTTTACTGAACGTGTTTCTTAACAACTTCTTTACTAATAGATCCTTTAAAATGGACAATTTATCAAATGTATGTTACTTGTTTGTGTATTTTTCTTTCTTGGTATACATATAGGTTATTTAGAATGATAATGGACAGTAGCTAAGGCTTACAGAATCTACCTCTTTTGATTGTAAATTGCATTCTTATGGGATAGAGAGTGTATTATCAATTGTTTTAAATAAATCACCTTTATTTAACAAAGGGAGAGGCAACGGTGTACGTATAACATGAAAGATATATTGATGAAGTGTATTAACATATACAATATTAAATGATGGTATCATAATTAACTAAATTAAATCAAATTTATTTATCATACTGTCATACTACATTTCACATGATTTTTATTTATCATACTGTCACACTACATTCCATACGATTTTTATTTATCATACTGTCATACTACATTTCACATGATTTTTATTTATCATACTGTCATACGGCATTTCACATGATTTTTATTTATCATGCTGTCATACTACATTTCATACGATTTAATAACTTTTTGGCGAACTACCACCAATTCAAGCCGTTGTTCTAACTATAATACCGTTAAACAATCTAAATACATATTCTGTACCTTATTTATATTGTTTTAGAATGTTAATCATTGAAAAATATTCTTGTTATATAGAAGTGCTATAAATGGATTTAATTGCGGAGTACTTGAATAATTCAATAACTACCGTGTACTATGAGAGATTGAACAGTTCTATCGGTATAACATTCTCATTTCTTATGTATGTTTTGTAGAATGTTCTCAGTTTATTGCCATGGTGTTAATTATTTATTGGGTGGATACGTATTGAAACATAAGAAATATTAATTAAACGATTTAAAAGGGGAGGTTAGTTCAGATCAAGGGTTTTAATTTACTTTAAAAACAGACAAGTGTTAGTAATACATATAAATTAAAGATTAGTATTTGTTATTTTGTGATACAGTGCTAGTACTATCTTTACACTGAGATATTTATAGGAATATTTTATATTCACGATAGAGCTGCATCTTTTTTTTGAATGTTAATATTACCAAACAACTTATTGGTGTTGAGATGACGAGGTAATAATTTTATATCTTAAATTGCAGTATTGATTAAGGTTTTTCACTTAATAAATTAATAAGTAGAAATACGCATGTTAAATCCGCAAATATACCACTATTACCTACAATATAACACATGTTAAATGTAGGAGCATACTACAGGTATTACTTACAATATAACACGTGTTATATGTACAAGAATACTACAGTTATTACATAAACTTACTTTCATACAATAAGCATCGTTTTTAATAGCTAAAATCAGCAAACATTATCCTTCTTAATTTTGCAAAAAATACTTATTTTTCAATTTCATACCACGCAGCACTTACACCTTTCTAGCAGACACAAGCTGACCATAACCACCATCCTTTACCAAACAATGTTTTACCATAAGCATTTATCTATCAACATTATCCTTCTTAAAAATTCTAAACCATTTGCCCATCATGGCATATAAAAAAGGGTTCAAACTATCCTGTAAAACGCTGTTCCTGCTTCTATTACTAGCACTCTTTATATCATTGTTTAGTGTATGTGTTATACTTCATATTGAGAGAAATACACATATTAGAATGCTGGTTGCGCGCGAACTACAACGAGAGAAAAAGGTTAAAATATAATATACATGATGATAGTGCAATAAAGTGGCTGTTGTGTACTTTGAATGATTAATTTGTACGATATAGATGGTTTAGGTATAAATAAATATGTTGTTACTTACGTGATTGTATTTATTTGTGTACAATTACGTGGTGTTGTGGTAAAATTGATGGATTAGGTTATATTACAGAGATTCATATTACGTTTTGTACAGTAATTATTTATGTAACTATGATTTGTGTTATAAATCATTGATCACTGTGAATAATGGGCAATTTGAGATAATTGCCAAATTTGTAAAAGTACCTGAGGTTGCTTGGTGTAAAAATATTTGTTTTACTTTTTATAGAACTAAATTGGTGTTACTTGCTTTTTTAAATATTTGTAAATCACCGAATAAAAAATTGGCAGGGTCATGATTACTAGCCTATTAACAAAAACTATGTTTTTTGTTTCCGAATTGAAGTTAATGATATGTTAGAAAGAACGAAACTTTAATATGATAACGATTGCTCGCTATTTCTTTTAAAAAGATGCATTTAAACCATTTAATTAAATATAATTTATTTGCCATCTCAGTTTCTCCTCACTTCACTACATGCATTTACGGAATGAATAAGGGACATCTTTTAAGTTACTTTTAATAACTATACTAATACTGTTGACACAGGGGATACGGAGCTATACCACTACAACCAATAAGCCCTTTACAGTCCATTGGATATTAAAACTCAAAATGAATATCCTTCAACTTGTAGCTCTCTAATCCTTTTAATC
>JH993959.1:1905-26080 GCA_000316135.1 Trachipleistophora hominis | reverse complement strand
GCACTCGTATACAACTGCTTATCACACTCCTATCAGTGTGTGACAGCCTCTCTGCCATCCTAGACTTGACAGCTCGGATTGCCTCGTGTTGCATGGCTGGCATTTCACAATGTAACAATCTGTGCAGTCAACGCTTTGTTCCGGTGATCCATGTGGCACTCGAACATTTAAATGACTGGTTCATCAGCTCACTAATCGTTGTTCGACTGGTATTCCATTTCAGGAAGGCGCGCGTCCTTAACTTCGCTGTCCGCAGAGCCACGCAATCAATGCGCAGCTCCTCGTAGGCTGCCTTCCTGCAATAACTAGAACCACAGGACAATATGTCCTTCAATGCGTGGTCTATCACCCGTTGCAGGGGCGCAAGGCGGGCAATGGACATACCATACAGCTCGCACCCGTAAGTTGCAATTGGAAGTAGAACTGACTTGACCAACAGCATCTTGATGGGTGCAGGTACGAACTTCCATGTGAAGAACGGTCTCATCCCATGGTATGCACGGACCGCCTTCTCCTTCCTATCTCGTATTACTATGTTCAAGTCCAGATCGAGCGTTAATGGCAGGCCGAGATATTCAAACACAAACTCAACATATATCAATAATTAAATAATATTATTTAATAAAAATTACCTAATTGTTAAAGATGGCCTTCTACCATGCATGGAAGGGTCGTCGTTTCCATCATTACTTTCAGGTTGTTCTTGATACAACAAATCGCTACTTCTTTTCGATGCATTATCACTAATCATTCCTTCATTGTTGCACAGTGACTCAATCGGTTCAGAGATTGTATTCTGCGGAGGCGAATTATCCATGCATGTCAATGAATCATCGGTTAAAAAATTCTCAACATCATCTGATGATACAGCGGGTTCCTGCACTATGTTATCGTTGCTTGCATTTGTATAGTCACATTTCGCATCGCCTTCATCAAAATTCGTTCTACTATATTCATCGGGCGATTTAGTCGAATGATATCTGGACGAATCTTCTGAATCTGTATGGAGTGAATGGTATGAGGGTGTATAAATACTGAAAGGGCTATTGATGCCGGCTTCCGTATAAGATAAAAAACTTCCGAGTGGTACTTGATGTACACTGTTCACACCTATAGGAACCGCTGTTGTAGGCAATCTAGACCCGTATCGGATGCTTTGTTCGTGAATTGAAGAAACATTCTCGGAAACATCTTGTAATTGCGAGGCTAATGATGAACCATGTGTAAAAATATCATACTCATTTTCAGAATCTGGTGATATACCAGGTACTAGTTCCGATGAATAGTGTAAGTTAAGTGTTGGTAGTTTTGCTGATGCTTCTTTTGATTCGGCAACAACATTGTCAAAAAATACTTGCCTTTCTGGTATTTCGGAAGGTGAATAAACTCTTTGATCCGCATTGAAAGCTTCATCAATACCAAATATAACACTTTGTCCGTGAACATTGCTCGAATCACATAAATTTGACATTATCGACTGCGGCTTGTACCCGTTTTCTAATTCTGCAGAGGCGTTTCTTGCAACATCTGGTTGTGCAATCAGCTGCTTTTTTTCTAATTTTTGGTTATAAACCGTTCCATTATTTCCTTCAAAGTTGTCATTTGATTCGCCACAGGATTTCTTTTTATCCACTTGAATCATTTGAAATGGTCGTACTGGTTCAACCACCCCTTTCGGAACAAAAGACTCTTTTGAACCTATTGCAGACACCAGTTCATAGACAGCCGGCACAAGCTTATTCACACCTAACAATAAAGCAGTTTCGTCACCTGGTAATTTTTCCACACGAGCTGTACGCATGACCTTGTCGATGTCTTGTGATAATCCCTGAACCGATTCTGTTCCTACTCTACGGTTGCCATTACTTCCATACCCAAGTTTAACTTCGCCATTTTCCATAATATCAGCATCTTTTAAAGCATCTAAATTCTTTGCCACGGGGCTGCTGTCACCTTTCACACATTCCTCTGAATCTGCGTTTTCCAAATGAGATGAGAAATAAGGCTCCAAAAACCCACCTGATTTGTTTCTCTGGTATAATTCAACTGTGCGTTCCACATCTCCAGCACGATTTACCAATGCATCAAGACTCTCGTCCTCATCCGTATAAGAAATATTTCGTGAGTGTTTTCCGAAAATATCACGCTCACTTGTTAAATTCGCATGTTCCTTAGAATAATGATCGTCCAATGGATGGTAATTAGAATCAAATACATTTTGATGACCTAATTCAGCCTCACAAGTCGACGAACTCAACAATAATTTTTTTACTGGTCTGTTCAAAATGTCTCTGTATTGCTTATTGTCGCATGCCAAGTCCCATTTGATTTCACTTCGTTGGGTATACGGATAAAATTGATCAATATTATTATCACTTGATGCGGGATAATGATTTAAATTAGAATTTGTCAATTTGGGTATTCGTGTCTCATCTTCCTGTTCCGTACTCATTTTACCGGCTGATGATACATACTCATTCGCTGACATGTATGTTTCGCTTTCCTCCATCGTTGACGAGTTTATACACGTGTTATTATAATGCATATCCTCTGCATCGTCGATCAATTGACCTCTATCATCATTATCTCCAAATATAAACGTTTTCTTTTGTGACATTAGATCCAGAGTGTTGGGTCTTTTTATCACATGATCGTCAAATTTTTCTAGCAAACTATCTACTTTCTGCTTCAGATTATTCAGTTCTTCTTGTACCAGATTCAATCCGAGTTGTACTGAACAAAGCCCCGGTGTTAATGTTTGACACGTAGAATCTGAATCTGATGAATCATTATTATGATTCATACGAGTATGTCTTGATTTTTCTCTTTCTATTCTCGCTTTTCTGGTTGATGTCAAGTTTCTTTCTTGTTTGCACTTTTGTTTAAGATTATTAGCAACAATTTTCTTTCCTGGTACCTGTAACCGAATTTCTTTGCTTATTTGATCTAGTTTACACTCTTCTAGTTCATGTCGCTGTCGTTTCTTCCCAAGTTTCGGCAAATTTACAGCTATCTCGAGGTTATCTTGATTGTTTATTGTCATCCTGGATAACATAGTTGGCCTAACCATTTGAATATTTTTTGGCTCAAAATCTACATCCAGTGCCGGTATTTCTGTGAAATATTGCGACACGGCGTTGGTCAACAAATCAGAAAAGTTATGAAAACAATCCAAATATGAGTTGATCAAAGCTCTCAACATTTCGTCTTCGATTGTTTGGATTACTTCGTAGTCAATCACAACAATTTTTTCAAGTTCATCATTGCTTATCTTAAATAGGACTTCATCTTTTGGTGATTTTTTTCGTGGCAATGAAATCGTAAAAACCAAAACAGGCAAGAGTATGAACATGGTATAATCGTGGATGCATACTAATATATACTTTTAAATTTACTACTTTAATGAGCAAATAATACTTATTTGGATAAAAGTTATTCTTGGCCGAGTCTTGATGGCAGTTCTGAAGAATAAATTTTACGGGAGTATGTAAAAGAAAGACCTCGAGGTGCATCGCAAAATTGTGCGTTGACACTATTTTTATGAGAAGCATATAATAATGCCTGATTGATTATTTCCTTTATTATATGATAGGGGGCTGTCAAAAATCTGATCGAAATGGTTGATTATAAGTGACGTAGTGCTGTGAGGTGTAACTGAAGTAGTAAATGAATTTAGTTTAATAATAAAAAAATAATAAAAATGGTTGATTTTCAAATACTAAAATAATATTTTGGTTTGATATGCTTTTTATGACAAATTACACAAAAATTTTAAAGAAACAAGACATATAAAATGTACTAGCGTGCATCAACTATGTTTTACTCTCATTTTTACTCATGGCACGTAATTTTTAACTACCCCGTGAATTAGCTTAAGCTATAACGACTGATTCGTACAAAAGAAGAAAAATATCAATATATTTTAGAGTTAAGTGATATGGGAGTTCTTGTACTTGTTGTTTTTGCGCAATAGTAGCGACTAAATTATGATGGTTTTTATCCTTCTGTCGTGGATAATGCCAATTAATATTTATGGTAAATGGTTAGAACCAAAACATGATTTTGAGCACTGAAACATAAAATGCAAAATTAAAAACATTTGGTTATCACGGATAAGCATACGGAGAATAAATTGTTCGCAGGCAACCAATTACTTGAATAATAACTAGGAAAACTTGATTCGGTAAACAATAACTGGACATACTATTATGTAATAGAATTACATAAATCTAATATCATAGTTCGTAAATTACATTTTAAATCAGGTAATATGCCATTCATACGAGCAATATATGTAGCTATTTACGAAAACGATTAAAAGTCTAGTTTAAAACAAGCATAACATTAAAAAAGTAAACTGCATTTAAAATCATATTTAGGTAAATTTAGCTCTAAGAAAGAAAATTTATTATTATGTAATTAGCCTAGCTTGCTACTCGAACTAGTATTAGCCGATTAAAAGCTCTCAGATCATGTTCTCGTCGTTTTGAAGACTATTGAGCCTTTATTTTCTCCAAAACCTAAAAGCTTATGGTACAAAGGTTTTTCTGATTCGGTACGGCATTAAAAATGAAGTTTATTAGAATGAATAAGGTCTTTTATTTGAATATAATTTTACTGTGGCTATAATTATGGCTTTTTTATGAGTTGTAAGTTAACACAAACTTGTCTGTTGCTTAGTTATTTTTCTGAATGGAGGATTGAGTATTTTTTATCGAGCAATCAACCGTGTTTTTACATAAATACAACGTTTGGTTTTTTATACGTGGTTTTATTTTCCCTACTTGCATACACGTCTACTCCTTTAAACGAAACTCGCTGTGTTTTTTTAGCCGAAACATTTCTTTATCAATAACACCCTATTCGTAGCTTCATCATTTGCGGAACTCTCTTTTGTTAAAGCTTCAAGTATAAATGCTGATTGCACAGGTTATAGTATTAAAAACGGATACATTCCTGCTATGCAAAGCTATTGAATTCCTTGGCAGAAAATATTATTTATATTGATCGTAAATACGTTAAGAATATATTTATAACTCTTTTTTTGTATTTTTTCTTATAACTTGTAATTATAAACCGGAGTTTTATCCTTTGTATGTGATCGTAATACTCCTTTACAAAAATGGATTTCATGTAATTTTTATTAAACTTACTCTAAAGCTGCCAGGCTCATATACAACACTCATCGTCAATTTAAAAGTATTTTTTTTTGCTTTCATGCCTTACATTCACTTTTACCTTTCTCTCAAATGCATTTAACCATAGTGGTTTGTTCATTACCTTCAAATTTTCCATTTATTCCATTACATCGACCAATGCTTAGATAAATTTATTATATATGATAACAACAAACTATTACGGTCATAGTATGCCCATAACAATACTTTTACAGCGCTAAATACGCTAATTATTTCTATGTTAGGCACAAATTAAGGCATTTTATAAGACAATTATCATATCGCGTTTACTGATTATATGAATTGTTGGTATTGACTACTACGTTTGCATTTTATCTTCAAGCACGTATTTTTTAAGCACAAATTGATAAAAATTTTGTTAAGTGGTTTAATTATCGCGATTTGAAATGAAACCCATCATTAAGGTTGGAACAACCATTCGACTCTAGTTTGGGCATTGTAATGAAATTTCGAAAAGAAATTCGCGCTCAATTTTGAAAAGTCTGAGTAAATAACAAAAATTAAAAAAAATATTCTTATAAAATGAGGTTAGAGGACACTCAGCCACGTTCTTACATATAATATAACAAATAACGTAGGATAATGTTTCAGTTTGGGATTGATTTAGAAAGAAAGCTTATACTTTAAAATTCTTCCATAATCTTTCTATCATATTTGCCATAGCATTACAAGTTACCATCCAAAAGATAAAATATTTTACCTCATTTAGAGCATGGAAGAGTTAAATAAAGTAACTTACGATAACATTGATACGAATAAAGTTCAGCAAATCTTTAAAGGGTGGTCAATTATTTTATGATCTAAAAAATAATACACCAGACCATTATATCTTCTCGATTTATCGGTAAAATTCGTAGCTTTATATAAAATTAAATCTTTTCTTACACTGTGTACTACTTTCGATGGTTTATTCCTGCTTTTTTAGATTGTTTGAACTTTCTAAGGTAACGAAAATAGCTTCCTTCAGCTTAAAGCGTAAATTTCTCATCGAATCATCCATCTGATTCTGCAAAACTTGTATATCCTCATTCTCTAAAAACATTTTTAAGGTTTTATTGCGCACCCAAATCTGTCTGATTGGTTGATTGCATTCATCATTGATTATATTCTTTTGTAAAGCACGGTATGATTTATCCGTGAACCAAGGGCCTTACGAGGCTACGGTCGGCGGTAACCTGCCATAGGTTTATTTATGAATGGTGTGATGTAGTGTGATAGGAGTAAATGAAGTAGTAAATAAATTTAATATTATTTAATATGGATGATTTATTAAAATTTATTGTCGTATATAAGAAAAACATCTTAATCGTGCTATGCTTCGGCAAAGATAAATAAAGTAAATGATCATTCATTTCCAATTGTTCGTACAGTGAGTCTTCCTTGTGTTTTAAAAGACGTATGAAACGTTTTTTCGTTTTATAAGATTTTTTGTGATCCATTCATATTTTCATTGATATTCTACATGATTTCGGAATTTAGTTGCTCTTTTTTAAGTTGAATTCCAAGCCAAAAAAAGTTGAGTTTAAAGAATGTTTTCAAATACTTGCATGTAGGACACGTATTAGCAGGTTATTAATATCATTTTATATAATTTCGTTTGTTCGATTATATTTTAGCAATTGTGATTTGTGTTTTCTTTGTTGTAATATTGCCCACTACAATCCGATCAGCGGTATGAAATAAACGAATCGTTTAGATTAATAAGTAAACATGGCAGAAATAAAGGAAACTAAAAAAAATATTCACATTCTACGGTATCTTTTAAACATAATGTTCAGAAAAAACGAACAATTACAATAATACGGTCATATTTAATAGATGTTGGATAAATAGGCGGATTAACAATTAAATACAATTCGAAGGAAAATACAATATTTACCTACGTATTATAGTTTTGACCAATGATTCACACTAAATGATGAAGTTATAACACAAAATGCATCTTTGATTCGATCTACCGGCAGCACAAACACATTCGTTGTCCATCTCGAATACGATACGAAATTAAAAAAAAATTTGTACCCCTCACACAAAATGGTAAGTGCACAAACTTTTAATTGAGAAAAAACGCCGAAACAACGGACGCTCTAAGAAAAACAGAGGACATCCTGGTAACATAAGATGCGATAACTGTGCACGAATGGTACCCAAGGATAAATGCATAGTGAAATATCAGGTTAAGAATCTTATCGATGCGGCGGCTGCAGATGACATCAGGATGGCAAGCGTTTATGATACATATGAGGTGCCAAAAACGTATATTAAGCTGCAGTATTGTGTGAGCTGTGCTGTTCATAGCAGGCTCGTCAGGGTTAGAAGCCATTGGGAAAGAAAGATCAGAGGAAAGGTTAATTAAATTTTTAGTCGAATATTAGGATAATAATCTGATTGTTTATTTTGGAGTGTGCCATGATTTGTTTCCACTCATAATTATAGATTACTGCATTTTTTAAATGGTATCACATAAGAACTCCCCTCATTTAAATTTTTATCCTTGTCTCAATACGCCATTCATTGATTAAGAAAATTATTTTATTCAACTTTCACGCAGATAGTTGTAATTTTAATAAACCGTTCTTATGCCAACAATCGTTATGTTGTATTATAACACTATCTTAAAAGTATTTTTATCCATAAATATCTATTTTAGTGTTTTTGATCGCTAACTCGGCATACGATTGATGTGATTATTATTTGGTTTCAAAAGAAGAAAACTTATATAATGATAACGTGTTTCTTTTACGGCATAGATTTCATTTTTTTCTTTCTATAAGTTCTTTTTTAGCAATCGCCTATAATGTATGGATGAACATACATATATTGCGTTCACAACATTAAAACTGTAAGATCTTTTAAATACCTTCATGAACCAACGGTTGTCAAGGCCACGGTCGGTGCACAGCGCGCCAGGAAAGTCTGTTTAGTGTGCGAGGAAATGTGAGGTGCTAATTAAACGGATTTTCAAGCAAAAAAGTCTTTTAAACACCTTGTTGAGTATTCTGTTGAACACAAGGATGTTTTTTATAACCACGCACAGTGAAATAAGCGACAATTCGTCATCAAACGCCCTGATTATAATAAATTGCAAATTTATTTTATGGTAAAACAGCGCCCTACACCGGTACTTACTGCTATAAAAAATGTGCAAATAACAATTAAATAAATCATATATCATAATAAACGTCTTATCACAAGTATTATACTGTAAAAATCAGGATATAACAAGCATTTAATCACGACGGAGAAATTATTAAATTAGTGTAAAGTTGCAGGGATCTGGCATTGTGTTTGTATGTTGCAAAATCAGTAGCTAATATGGACGTTTTGGTAATCGTAACGATTACCTAATTACCATGAGAACAATCGTATGCTAATGACCTTAGTTGATAGAAAGTACTAATTGAGGAATTAGCTGAGTGATCATTTAACTCCTATTGTACACACGCTAGTAAAATTAGCCTTGACACGACGAGACCTCTACATAAGCAAGAAACACGGAGCATGGTTAATCATACATAAAGATCGTTCTCAAAAATAGATCATATTCATGGCTCTAAGTATCACCGGGATGAATATTAACATAAGAGCCAACGGCTGGTCACAACGAATCAAACATTAAAATTTAATTAAAAGTAGTACTAAAAGGTATTAACACTAATCGGCGGGATTATTTCTATTTGGTTTTAACTCTATCCGCTTTTATTCAAAAACTAAATATATTCGGGTCAATGGTACGTCTTTGTGTTCCACGGGTGCATATCACACTATGAGTGTATTTGAAATGTATAAATTGTGATAAGAAGGATAATATATGCCTTAATTTGCCATGTTCATCCACTTCGTCATCAAATAAACCGGGAGGACATTCTTCGAAGAAGTTAAGAACAAGTTTGATTATGTATACCTTAGGTGAACAGCATGTACTATTCTTATATTCGACTTTGCTTAAATTAACTGATAGTACTTCCAGCCGCATTGGTAAATTCGCCAAAAACATTTCTAAATTCTCAATAAAACAGCCATTAATACGTAATTTTCTTAATACCATGTTACTTCTTAGTTTTATACAAGTGCTTGCACCAATATTCGTTTTTTGATACTTTCCGTGGTTTTCTGCTTTACCAACTACGGTTAAGGACATGATTGTCGCAGGTAGTCGTTCTAGAATATGATGAAAATTAGAAAAAAAGAAAGAAACACATAGCGTGTCCAGATTAGTGAAAATTTCGAGCATTTCATAGTTTACGTTGATAATTGGAAAGTTTGTTATATCTAATGACCTTAACTTATTTTGTACGCTGGTATTGCTCAGAAAATGGTGGAGAAGAGCATTCATCTCATTATGAAGCGCTCTATCTGCTACATTAATATCGGATCGAGTTGTCCCATCTTCACCGCTTGGATTGCCAGAAATATTCTCGTCTGTTACTGAAGATGCTTCGTTCACAGAAGGCAAACGATTTTGGCTTTCCTCGGCATTATCTAAACTTGGACAATAGAAGACAAACACTTCAAGATTTTGTCTGCTGCGAACGATTCTCTCGACCAGTTCTCTGTATCGTGTGTTGTATGAGAGATAAAGATGTGTAAGCATTGAAAATTCACCTTCATAATCCAAACTAAAATTTCCGTTTTCATCGAACTCAAGGTTTAATCTTTTGAGTGACTCGGGTTCTACCAAAACAAAATTGCCCACACACGATTTTAAATGCAAATAACTCGAATGATTTTTGCAGTTAATAACCAAAATATGGCCGCACGTATCGACGGCAACGAGCCTTATGTAAGCGGACAGTAAATTCATATTTGTATCGCTGTCTAATGCCAGTCTTTCTATCAATACTTCTGTTCTTCGTGTATCTTTATTAATCTCATATACAAATACTGTAGTTTCCACAAAGGTAAGTTCGAAAAGGTTCATAAATCCTGAAAAGTTGATTTTGCCACAACAATCCTGAATTGACAAATTTTTGAACCCGACATTTAACCTGAGCTGATTTTCTTCGCTTATTGTTATCGAATCCAGAATAATCTCAGTAACGTCATCTGTGAGCAAAAGGTTGTTTATTTCTGCTCCACTGATACGTAAAATTACTTCTTCTTTTGATTCGTAATAGAAATTTCCTCCTTTTGATTTAAGCAGATAAATCGTGTTGTAGCATCCATTTTCACACGGTTCAATATCACCATTAACATTCATTATACTCACTAATTTTAGCCGATGGTCCAACACAAGAACCGCTTCTGAGCATATTTCAATGTCATAGGCTTTGAAAACCTGTGTATTGGTTCCTAAAGAGAGATTACAGGGAATTTTTGCGTCCGAAATAGATAGTTCCCTTACCTTATCAGAGCAGTAACACGCACAATTTTGTGAAAAATTATATAAAAAAGATACACTAATTTCACTTATGGCTGATGGTATGGCATTGTAACAAATACCGTTTGGGTGTTTGTATGTTATAACAGCGATCTTACTGTTTAAACCCGTTAAAACATCAAAATAAGGTGTAAAATCGATCTCACCAAAGTTTAAATTAATCTTAACCACATTCTCCAGATATAAAAACTTTGAATTTGCTAGGCTAAGGAACATTTGCCTGTACATTTCATCGATGTTTTTCATCGAACTATAAGCCTGAGAAGGCTGTACAAAATTAATTTGGACCTCAAGTTGAGATTCGTTTTTATAATATTCAAATTTTTCGGCTAGCAGATCATCATTTACCTCCAGAAATCTAACTTTCATGGACAAATAATTAATAAAGATGCCGATTCTCAGTTCGCTTAGTAATAAATACATCCGTGGTAACACTTGATTAGTAGTAAATCGCGAACAAGCGGATTCTTCGCCGAAATTCCTACCCGTTACAATAAACTCAATATTTGAACGTACTATTGTTCCCAAGCACATTAAAGCTCGGTATATATCAGCCTTATTCTTGGTTATTTCTTCTTGACTCATGTTTGTTCCCGTATTACCTGCTAATAACCATTCATACAGGGTAGGATCGTCCTGTAGATGATTACAAACAATGAATGCAATAATTTCAGGTTTTTCCCATATAAAGAGCAAATAAATCAAACAGTGATATATTTCATTGTTCGCTAATTTGACTTGCGAAGTTTCTGGTGTTAACTTTTGCAGTTTGCTGTACAATGTGAGTGTTATAGGCAGTTCTAATGCTTTATAAATCACGTTTGGACGTATTTGTGCCGTTTCAAAATTTGTATTTGTCTCATCTTCTTCACGCATGGTACAGTCGGCACTTTCTCTACCACCCGCACTTGAACAATGTGCTTGTTGATCGAATTCGCTAAAAAGCCCGAATTCGTCCTTTTCATCATCGTAGTCATACTTTTTTATCATGGAAGCTTTCATTTCAGAGTTTGTAACATCTGAAAACATAAAAATCTTTTCCAATCGGGTTTCCTTCAAGTCTTTGATTATTATGTACTCCTTTTCGGAGAACTTGTCTGGACTGTAGAATATCAAAATATATCCTATGACTATGCAAGTTTTCTTCTTCGCAATAGAAAACATATGAGTTTTAGCGTTTTTCTATATATAAACCAAAAACTTTGCTGCTAATTTACTACTTTAGGATTCATATACCAAAAAGAAACAGAAGCTTCTTTAATAGTGAAACGTACAGATAAGCACATTTAACCATCGTTTTAATAAAATAACCATGTTGTATTAGAGCTTTATAAAGTGTTGGCGAAGTTAATATACTACGAATCTACATTGTGATAGTACATACCAATAATTCAGCCGTCTTTAAAAAATTTTTTTATGAGTTTTAATAAATGTATAAATTGCCAGCTTTACAACGAAAGCATAGGTGTAATCCTTGTTCAAGCTATAATGTTTGCTTTGTTGTTAATTCGAAAGCTACTTTCTACTCAATTTTTATTTTGCCACACGGTATTTCTTAGAGATGACACATTTGTTTCTCATTTCTTTGCTACCACATGCATGTTTCTAGTCGCTGTATGGATCCTATAACTAAAAATTTTAGCAAAAATACAGTTTTTCTACTTGAAAGTATGTTTAATTTTAACACTTGCAAAAATAAAATCAATGCTCAACACACTGAGAATATTTTTATGATGCTGATGAATGTGATTTGATTTCGTTATAAAAAACCATATTAGTAAAAGGAAGACTATCTCAAGTTGGCCAACCCGTTTGCGAATAAACCAAATAGTATTATTGCTGTTTTTGATGATAAATAGAAAAAAGTATGTCTTTGTACGATTATCATATCTAAAACACACTCTGCAATCATTTGCGATTGAAGTTTAACAGAAATACCATTCGTCTGGAAATTATTCGTTTTAATCTATGAAGAAAACTTTGATTTGTTGTGAATGCTTGAATCGATAAAAACGAAATAAATGAGTACGAAGAACGTACCAAACGATACAAAATTGCACTTCCGTGTTATCAATGTAATAAAGCAGCTAGCTCATAATTGAATTACCAATAAAGCTAAATTTATCGCTGAGTGATTTGTCAATCCACTTTATTCTTCCTTTGTAACAGTGGCTCTATACTAAATTTGCTCCGAATTAACTAAAGAGGATTATTTACTAAATAAAATTTTTCCTATTCTAAATCCTTGATCATTTTTGACTGGTTCACGTTTCTATTTTTTTGATTTCCAAAAGTGTAAATTATCATGTATTCACATCAAAAACATTGCATCCTTCGCGTATTTTATATGAAATATATATCTCTTAAACTCCGAATAAACGTGTATTTTGCAAATTTTACCATATATTGGAAAAAACCACTCTCTAAGAAGTAACTAACTTGTTTTCAACCAATCCTCTGGTCAGCGAGCAAGTTCTCTTATTATATTGAGACTAGCTGTGTTATTCCGTTTATAAAACGGAAGGTTTAAATTAGTGTTAGTTTGGCTCATAATTTGTCTAACTATCCTGAATTTAATCATTTTTATTCATTTCTTGTTGATCAGAATTTTTTGATAGGTGTTATAAAATTAATTTTCTGTTGGCGTCAATGACCAATCAGAATTATATTGATTATACATGATCACTGAGTGATTTTCAGAAGATGGAAATTTTATAGCAATATACAACTTATCAATAGTAATTAAAAGAAGAAATAATATTTTTTGTTTTTTCTCGAACTGACCAATCAGCTTGCGAGTTATCTTTTTATTATAATGAATGATATGGAATAATAAATGGATACTTTATTCTTCTTTATCTGTAAACGGAATACTATAAACAAATAATTTTTCATAATAAGTGCAAGATACTAACCATTTTCAACGTTTTAATCAGAATTTGCAGAATATCCAGCTCAAAAACGCATGTGATCGAATTATTTTGAATTTATAATCGGCTTGCAATATTTTCTTGGTTATTGAGAAAAATTCAAACGGAGTTATTACAAACAAATCCAATATATTTACATGTTGCAATATTTATAGTTTGTTTCTCTACGTAAATATGTATTTTAGAGACTATAAGATGACTCTTTTAGAATGTTTTTTCTAATTTATTTCACAAACGAGATCTACTCAATACCATAAATAAGAAAAACAAAGTTATTTATTTTTACAAAACAATAATAATCGGTACATTTATCATCATTGAATTGCATTATTTTAGCTGTTACATTTGTTGTAATACAGAGTACGTTGTAATGGTACTTTATATTTTACTAAGAATTGATGCTAAAAATTGGTATAGTTTTCGTTTCTTAAGACAGAATATGGGATATGGGATGATGACGTTCATGGAACTCACCTTTATAAACTTAGCCTTCTCTCATCCTTTTCTTCATCGTATTCTCTTCTCATGACTAAAACGAGATGGATTAACGATAATAAAATGAAGCGTTAATGACTTTTGATGGGAATCGTGATAACCATCATGGCTGTCCCATGACATGAGATTTAAAAATTAAATACAATTTACTCACGTTTTAAACTTTTATAGAGCCTAAAATTAATTTTTAACTAGTCATAATATTTTCATCATCACTGGTCAATGATGGTTAAAAATTCCAGATAAAAAGATTAAAATAATAATGTGCAACGTTTAACTTAAAGATTCTTAAAATTTATACGGACCAGTTTCCTTCAAAAACGGTAATTTGTTCTGTTTTCAGTAAATCACCCGCCTTTTAGTATTTCGAAAAGCGCATTCAAACTGCTACTTTCTTTTGAAGAAACACATTTAATTAATTTTCAGCATTCATCCTAACATCTATTTAACATGCTCTTCCTTGTGCGTTAGCACCTACCATGGCCCGTTCATCCTTTAGTTCATGGTCAAATTTAGTATTCTCTTAAAAAATACTGCTAAGGCCTGGTAGTCTCAATCCGTTACTGAGTAACGAATTAAAATCGATTGATAGAAATATCAAAATATTTAGTTGGTATTCGTGAGTTAAAGTCTTTAATAAACGAGATGGAAGCAGAGGAACATCCATTCCGTAAACCAAAGGCCTTACGAGGCTAAGGTTGGCGGTAACTTGCCAGAGATTTATTTATGAATGGTATAATATGGTGGGAATAACTGAAATAGCAAATAAACTTAGTATTACTTACAACGGAACACCCGCCTTGTATTGAAAGAAGAATAAAGAAATGGATATTGCATCAAAAATTCTTTTCTGATTGCTATTTCTCGCTATAAGTCTGGACGTAGTGTTTTTCTTCTTCTTAATAACGTTCCACGAATATTAAAAATTTATTCTTAAGAAGAAGGCACGTATTATAAAAACATTCTAATTACCACTTTACTGTGCTGTTATTGCATACACATCCTCTGATCATCTATGCCAATCCAATCTGTTCTGTAATTATGCCATTACTAAATTTCTATTCCCATCCAGAATATAAAACAACACCAAATTCTTAATTCAACCACATTCTTCACCAACTCTGCCCAGCTGATGCTCTCGCACGAATTACGCGCCAACATTTCTAATATTAATAAGATTTATAGAACAGCGTAAGACCCGTACGCACGTAACGGCACAAGAAACCAAATTTAAGGCCGTATTAGGCTATAATGAAATGAAATAGAATTTATTTGTCATACCTCCATACCAATGTTAGGCGTATAATACAAATTACTGGCAACCACAAGAACACGAATTTACAAACAACACCGATCCAAAGAAAATAAAAAACTGCGAATTGCGGTGCCCATGCAAGTACAAGTACCCGCTCTACATGAGCTACGCCTAGAGACCGGCAAGACGCCCGCCACGCTGAGAGTGGTAACCGGCAGCCTTGATATTCTCGGCCAAGAGCTGCTCACCGACCACCCATACACATTCACAGGCACCCTCTTCTTCACAACATTCCACGGGTGCACTGTCGAATTAAACGATGACATTGCGCTGCAATACACGAGCACGTCCAACATAGAGCGCATTTTTGATCTTGCATCCACACTTAGCGGCACGTACAACGTGGTAGGCCACGGCAGGTGCACGTTCCTCCAAACGCTGTGCAACCTGTGCGTCCGTATGGGCAAGAAGGTGCTGATAAGCGAGATTGATCCTGCGCAGGGCTTTCTCGTCTTTCCTGGTGTGATGGGCACCATGCTGGTCGAGAACCTGGTGTGCTACGATGATGACGTGCAGAACGAGAAGCTGTGCTATTTCTACGGCGACACGGAGATAAAGAACCGCGAGTACTACGACATGCTGAGCAGCAAAGTGCTGAGCCACACCAAGCACAACGATCTGCACCTGATCGTGTTTCCGAATGAGAACGTCGTGCAGGACGAGGAGAGCAGCGACAACTTCGTTGTGGTCGGCGATGAACGAATGTTTCACACCATAAAATCGCGAAACAAGGAATTTGTGCCGTGCCACGGCTACACAAAGAAAGCGAAGACCAACGCGCTCATTTACAATTACTTCCACGGTAAGACGGGCAGGTACACGCCATTCATACTGTCTGAGCGGCTCAGGATCTACTCGGTTGGTGAAAAGTTTGTGCCCCCCACGAGTGCCCTGCCGCTGGGCGCCCAGAGAAAAATGAACACGTGTGTGGCTACGCCAACAAGCGCAGAGCAGGACAGCATCGTTGCGATATCGTATGCGAAGGATGAGGAGGAGGTGGGCGTACGCCCCGTTGCCGGGTTTGTTCTGATACGGAGCGTTCAGCCACTTACGTTTCTATGTGCACAGACAACCGTGTCTAAAGACGCGCTGTACGTGCAGGGCAATATCAAGTACTCAGAGTTTTGAGTGTTGCATTAAATACGTGTTTATCTGCAGCTGTGCCTGCCCTCCTGACAGGCTGTGGTATTTTCAACTGTTCTACCCGTTGGGATGTTCTATCGCACAGTTCTTTCTGTTTTTGCAGGTGCTGGTCTTTTAAATTATTAATAATTATTAAAAGATTATAATTAAAGTCATGGTTATACCATTAAAAATGTTTTTACTTTATTATTAAATTATTATTAAATTATTATACCATTAAATTATTATTAAGGTCATGGTTAAAGTTACAGTCTAACCATTGCATTACGGCCTAACCATTGAATTACAGTTTAACCATTCAATTATGGTCTAACCATTCAATTACGGTCTAACCATTCAATTATGGTCTAACCATTCAATTACAGTCTAACCATTAAATTAAAATCATGGTAATAATAAAGCCATGGCTACGCCAAATATTTATTCATCATACGGCACGTATCACAACAGATAACAATCAAATTATCACAATTAAACATCTTATCATCACCTTAACATTGCAAATCTTAGTGTATTCCTTAGTAATCCTCAATATAAAACACGTCATTATCAAACCAGACCTTCTTTCTCAGACCAGGAAAGAAATACTGTCCATCGTACAGATAATAAGTCTCTCTAAACATTCTTTTCAAACGGTTTCTTGTGCACGCTAGTCTTTCGTTCCTAATCTTTCCATCAAAGAGCAGCAGATTATCTCCGGCCGACATTCTTTCTGCATTCTTGATACTGTAGGTGTAGTAATCAACGTTTGGTACATTAATCACGTATACCTCCTCATCTGTTACTGCAATGTCATTTTCTTTTAAGCCGTTACCTGAGTTACTGATGATAACAGGGTCACCGTAGAAGGTCCTCATTTCTGGCACGGTAGAGTTTAAATTCAGGTCAAAGGAATAGTCACTCACCATATCATAGCCCATCACGTTTAGCACGGAGTATTTTCTATTGAACAGGCCTTTTGCACGTGTTGTATCCCCTTTTAGAATGGACCTTATGATAAAATCAATACGCTCGTTCTTATCTGCGCCACCGAGCGCAGTATTGATGCGTTTTATTCGTACGTCATCTTCGGGGCTGTCCTCATCAACAACCGCTTCCTTTGCGCGTGTTACCTGCGCCTTTTCACCGTTCGTACTTTTCCCATTCTCCTTGTTCAGCACTTTTGCGCGTGTTACCTGCGCCTTTTCGCCGTTCGTACTTTCCCCATTCTCCTTGTTCAGCACTCCAATCATCTCACCGTAATACGCGCCGTTATCAATCGAATTGTTGGTTACATCGAACTCTTCCTTCGTACAAAATACGATTGAATCATCATCCAGCTCATTTACACCCGCCAGATCGTCACAGTAAGTAACATTCTTGATGATCAGTGGCAGAGGATCGTGCTGCTCAATTCTAAATTTCTTATTGAGCCATTTCCCGCATCCATTAACGATCCTGTTAATCGCCGTATAAATGGACGACACCACACATATCCGTATGTTCATATCTCTCGTAGTGTTGAGCAGAAACAGGAACAGTTCAAGAAACATCGATGACATGTCGATCGGTATTATCTTTATCATATCATCCTGGCAAATCCTCAGAAAGTCGTCCAAATTGTGCCCGTGTGTGTTAATCTGGCGCTGGTTGTAGATTATCACGTGCAATTTCGTTGGTTCCATCTTAAAAGAAATTCTTCCCTTCAATGAGAACGTTGACACGTACGCCAACTTTCTGTTCTGCACGTGCAAAATGAAATTGCTCCAGCCAAGAAAAGTGTTGGATGACACTGCCTCAACCATAAAAGTGTCGAAGTACGTTATTTCGTTGTAGGTGATGAAGATGATGTTCCGCTCAGCTTTTGTTATGTTGGCATCGTTCACACTCCGTAGATCCGTTTTATCGTGTTCGTCGTCGTAGTTTACCAGATAGCCCTGCAACTCCCTTAAGCGCAGCACAAGCTGCTCGTAAACTGGTCTTGTGATGTAAATAGGAACGTTTTTCTTCATAAAAAATATTCCTAAGGCGTTGTTAGAGCTTATAAAGATCTTTTTTGCGTTTACCGGTTTAACTTTTATTAGAATCGGCTTGTCGCCGATTCTATGATTTTTGCCGTATATTTCGGCCGGATAATCAAATTGTATCCTGTCGTTGTGCAGGTCCATGCTGAGGAAAGAGTTTTCTTTGCAGCGCGTAAATTTTATGGCGGGCATTGCGTATTGACGAGGGGCAGTGAGGAATAACGGAGGCATCCTCTGATTAGGTGGTGTGTATGGAGGAGATAATTAAATTAACTTTTAAGAAAAGAAACATCCTCAGCTTTTAACGATTTGCTTATTGAACAGATTAACGTGAATAATACAAAATTTATAATTAAAGGATCTGATCAAGAAATTCATCATGTCATACTGAACGGCCTACTATTACTTTCTTATTGTTAAACTGCATGTATACCATCGTTCTCTTCATTGTTAAATCACGTGTATCACATCATTCTCTTCATTGAATATCAAATTACTAAACTTAATCTTTATTAAAAACTCTCTCTATCATAATATAGTTGAACGTAGTATGTTAAGCATTCATAGCCCAGTTATAGATACGTAATCTATCGTTATACTAAATCTAACGATATATTGTAATTATAACGTATAACATTAGTAGAATGCATTCTCTATAGATTAACGTATTTCAAGATAAAAGATTAGCTTTATTAAAAGAAAGAATACGTTCCTTCAGTATGACAATTACAAACTATAACACGTAATTAGTTTAGCATCTTTTCTTAAAACTTAGTTTAATTAATCTTTCTATATTCTACATACGATCATTACAACACATTCATTATTACCAATTTCTTGTTCATCATTTAGTACTGGCCATGTCTATGACAATAGCAATTACAATACACAAATAATGTTATTGTTACCTATACTTATGTTATAATGCTATACCACGTATACCAAGGCTAGTAATACTTGACCTATGATACGAACAAAGATAAAATTTAAGTTATAATTGTTGGTCAGACCAAACCTCCTCTATCTAATCATTTAATAAACAATCCCTACGTTACAATACGTATCAGCCCAACAATAATGAACGGTATTACTGGAGAAGATCTTTGATCTGCTGTAACCTAAGAAATGGGAGATTTACCCGTTTACTTTCTCCAGAATGAAAAACTTTATTTAACAAATCCTGTGATTAGCCTTTAAACTTCGTTTACTCTTCAGTTCTAAATTCAGTTTTTCCTTTTTTTAAAAGTATGTTTAATTACCACCCCACACTTAACCAAACTTACTCTTCTGGTACGACCAGCCCTTGATGAATGAATCTGTTTAATTACCACCCCACACTTCCCTAACAAATCATAACATCCTCAGCTATTAATTCGTGAACACGTTTGTATTACCACGTTAACCTTACAGTCCTAAGGATCAAATATTTAATTAAAACGTAATTTCTATTAATTACCTACAAGGCACGTACAGATTGACCATTTTATGAAAACTTAAAACGTTTTTATTTATTTCTGAGTGTGCAGGTTAAGGAATGGTTCGTATTCTCGTAGAGATGCAATCGTTAGGGTTGTTATCCTTTGATGTTCAGCATTAGATAAGGAATCCCCTTTAAACAACGGTAATAAATGTACGTTGATGTATTTTATGGTAAAGATTAAAATATTTATATTGTTTAATAAGCGATAAGTATTGAACGTATCACAAATATTTAATTTATTAAAACGTATGAAAATAGGAGAAAGTATTGGAAATATGAAAATACCTAAACGTATAAAATATCAGAAATATTTAAACGTATTAAAACGTATAAAAACGTATCAAAATACGTTTAATAAATTTTAAAATAAATTTTAAGGCTCTCCATTGAAAGAACGTCTACAATTTTAAAAAATCCTCAATAAGATGCAAAATCTCCTCGTAATCATGGCCTACCCTCCCACAAACATCCTTTTGGTATTTCACAGGCTCATTAAAAAAGTTAAGCAGCAGATCAGTATGAACACACTTCTTATAGCAAACCTCCTGGTGCTGATACCGGAGAGAAACTCCCCAAAAACTTTTTATCTCTCTGTAACACTTGAGCACATCATGAATCTTTCCGTAGTCTTTCTGTGTGTAGGAGAGCGTTACAAAGAAATTCTGGGACGAGAAGAAGGACGCGTAGCTGCGGTACGTGTTCGTTCGTATTGACTGAAAGTGTGCATACGTCTCAAATTGCTGTCTCTTCACCAGCTTTTCACCTTCATTGCTGTACAAGTTGCCGGGCGAGAACGAGAATATCTGCACCTCGCCCGTTTTATCAATGCCCGTGATGAACAGGCGGTCCCCGGCGTTGAAGAAGTCCAGCGAGCCAAGATTCGCAACTCTGCCAGACTTGCTCAGCAGGTGCAGCTTGACAGGCTCAGACTGAAAGTACACGAAGTGCAGTCCCATCATGATATCACCGACCACGATGTAATTCTTGATGACTGCCAACGATACGGCGTACATGTACAGGTCGTAGAATGCGATTGCCACTATTCCTGTGTTCCTGTCGAACTCGTACACCATCAGCCTGGTTGCCAGCGACACTGCTATTCTGCCACGAACGGCCGCACAGCAGCTGATCGGCCCCTTCGTGCGCTCACTGCCCAGCAGTTTGAGCGCCTTCTTCGTTTTTCTGTCCGCCGTGTCGCTGATGACATCGATGACCTCAAAGACGAGAATTCGGCCACGGAGTATTTCGTTGCTCGTGCGCTGTGAAAGGACCACAACGACGAAGTCGTTGTGATCACCGTTAGAATCGCACAGGCTCATAATCTTTAGGTCGGTGACCAGTTCGTTCTTCGGCAGCCTAAAAATGCTCAGCCTTGCAAGGCTGAGCGTGCACATGACGAGTTCTTGCCGCTCCTCGCACGGCGTGTCTTCGTTGTCTTTTGCGTTGCACGTGACGAGTTCTTGCCGCTCCTCGCACGGCGTGTCTTCGTTGTCTTTTGCGTTGCACGTGCTGCTCGTCTCAAACGCCCTGGGCAGGAACGTAAGGACGTACACGCCGTTCGTTTCATCTTTGATGATCCTGTCGATGTTTTTTATGTCGTGCACCCGTTGAACGCACCCCGCAGGATTTGCGCTGAACTCAACGATGTTTCGCTTGGATATGCCGTAGATCGCATCAGCGTCCTCTACAACACACTCGAACGAGTTGGTCGTTCTCTGCACGCGGTTGTCGCACGTCAGGATGACGAAGTTGTTCTTGATGAACACGAAATTGCGGGTGTAGTGCAGGGCGTGCCTGTAAAACGAAATTAAATTTCGTCTTTTGACGAAATACGGGAGATGGTCCGCACGGGCAAAGCCTTCGTACAGCGCTATAACGTGCGCGCTCTTTAAAAGCACAGAAAATACGTCGTTGTTCTGGTATACGAGGCATTCATCAATTCTGAAGGCGTCTGCAGCCGTTGCGTCCAGCTCATTCTCAGCGCCGCCGTTGTTTAAAATATCGCAGAAATCGTAGAGCCGCGTACAGAAAAGCATCTCTTCACCACGAAAGAGCTGCAGACGAGAAACGCCGTCCAAGGAGTCGCATAGAAGGAGCAGCGGGCCGTTCGCACTGAAACACTCAACGTTTTCAAAGGAGAGTGCACACGTCATGGTGCCGTTGATCAAATCTACGAGCGGGTACGCCTTCAACGACCCGCCTGTCTTAACGAACAGAAGAGTTCCGTTTTCTTTCGCCGTCTCAGCGTTGATGGGCATTTTCCTTTCGTTCAGCACGTTGATGAACGCACGTGTTACCTGAAATAGTCTGTTTTGGAAGTAAAAAAGGGCCAACGTCTCCTGATCTGTGATATATTCCGTATTTTCTGTCTTAGCCTGCACTGCCCGTGCAATCTTTGCTCTTTTGTTCTCAAACTCATGTTCCTTATTGATCTGCGGGTGTTCATCCCTTCCTTTCACGCACTCGTCCTTCTCATCCTTTCCCAGATGCTCATCCCCTCCCAGATGCTCATCCTTTCCTTTCACGCACTCATCCCCTCCCTTCACGTACTCATCCCCTCCCTTCACGTACTCGTCCATAACAACCTCAACGCTCCTTTCCTTCTGATTGTCTTTGAGCAGCCCGTCGTATTTTACGATTTTTCCATCAATCCACCGGAAAAACGAAGAGCTCGTCTCATTCGTAAGAACGAACAGATCATTTGCCTTCATCAGCTGTTTATAGCCGCCTATTCTGTGGTTCCTCGTAAATTTGAACGTAAAAACATCAAAATATTGAATAAGACGGTCTGTAACGATCAGGTACTCGCCGTTTGTGCCCGTATCACATTCAAAAACGTATTTTATGTTGCCAAACGAATGGTGAGTCTTAATGAGAGAGTACGTTTTGATTTGTCTTTCTACTTCTTCTGCCTCGGCCGGCTGGTCTACGCGTGTGTTGTAAAGATCAATGTTATCATTGGCCGTATCCTCAGCAGGCTGGTCTACGCGTGTGTTGTAAAGATCGATGTTATCATTGGCCGTCTCTTCTGCCTCAGCAGGCTGGTCTATCTGCACGCGCGTATTATAAAGATCAATGTTATCATCCACCTCAGACAAAGGAACGTTCTTCTTAATTTTAGGGACTGCGCTAAACTGCGGCTCTAAAAGCAGAGCCGTACGATCTTCTAAAACAAGAAACAGAAAATGATTGGCCTCAAAAACACGTCTAATCGATTCATACTGGTGGAACGAGCGCTGCACACCGGTGCTCACAGACTGTATGTGCTGACCGGCATAGCAAATGTGCAGGCGGTATATTTTGTGGTCGCCGTTGAAAATAAAAATGCTGTCATTAACCGCTGCCTCAGCGGTGTTGAAGAGCCTGGCGCCCTCAAAAGCACCGGCCGTTCCATTTTGGTCCGCCAGCTCATCAAACGGCACGCAATACGTAAATACAACGGAATCTACCCACAGGAAATACACCGTTCGTTCAGAAAGCACCACTACGTGCGTATCGTTCAGCCTGTAGAGCTTAAATGCCGTGCTGTCCACGCTCACATCTCGAAGCACCGCAAAACTGCACAGATCAACGATTAGAACGCTCATGCTGTTCAGATCGGCAGAGTACAGGAAGTAGATCAGGTCGTCGATCAGGACAACATCCTTCACGTTGTTTAGGTTCGTATCGATCTCGTGGAACATGTGCAGCCCCGTTTTTACTCTCCGGCTGCTCGTCAAATCGACATTGTCTAAAACAGCAGATTTATTTAATGTGCCGGCAGCACGCCGTGCAAAAACGTGTATGCCAAACTTAAACCTGTCGTAATGGACGTACATCACACCGCCATCAGCACGCAGGAACGTGTTGGTGCCCACCTCATCGATGTATATCAGTGAGACCAGTTCAATATTTCCTGCGTTGTAGAGCACCTCAGAGAGGTTGCCGTCCGCGAACAAAATGAACAGGTGATTGTCACAACTTATGATCTGCTTGATTGGCCTGAAAAGGTTTTTCTCCAGTATTTTGTGTACAGGATCGTAAATTTCGATAACACTGCTGTTGAACATCGCCGTGTAGGGCAGTGCACCGTTCCTGTGCTCATTTTGTGGGCCTGTGGGTGTGAAGAAACACATGCCGTCGATGTTGTTGCAGAACAGCCTGCGTTTGTAGATAAAGCTCATCCTCGGGGTGCCATTTTTGTAATTAATTTGGGCGGGTTGATGATAAACGTACGTAATGATTGTTGAGA
>JH993952.1:51980-95443 GCA_000316135.1 Trachipleistophora hominis | reverse complement strand
GAGGTATTTTTCGCTTAAAACTACAGCATAATAATAAGTGATGTGTAATTCATTTCGCTTTATCCGACATTCAGTCGGTTTATGATCGCACTTTACGAAATAATAACTGTGGTACCAATATACCATTAAAATTACAAAAAATGTTAAATCTATATCCATCTACTAAAATTTAGTTCTTTTTTGTTCTTGTTTTCATTTAATGTCACTGCATTTCCGCTCAGTTTTCATTTCTCCTTAGGGATTAACAGAAAATTAATTCTTACCAGAAAACAATATTTTTGCTAAAGCTCGCCAGTAAAAGATTATTGAATACATTTCATAATGTGAAAAATGCAGAACAGCAGATTACTTTTTATTTATTAACAAAATAAGAAACTATAATTTCTTTGGACAACCCACCAGAAGTTTTTTGATTCATGCATGACGTACTCCATACCGTGAAAGTATGGTGAGTAAATTTAGTATTTGCTTTTTAAAAAGCTCACCAATCAACTTCTACTGCCTTTTAATTAACATAAACGTAACGGATTAATATCAATTACTAAACAGAACAAATGGAAATGAGAAAAATGACGAAAAAACATGGTTTACAAAGAGCGAGGTGGCAAGTATCTTAGATAATTACAAAAAATATATACTTACTTTGATATAGCTTTGTTTTTAAAAAAGAAGCTCTCATTTAGAGCAATTCGCCAAGAAAATTTTACACACTACATCGATGATCGATATTGTGCATAGTTCCATTATAAACATCTTCTTGCTATACAAAACATACCGATCTTTTATTTTTAATCGCACTAACTCATGAGATTACTGACTCCATATCGTTAAAATGTCTTATTGCAGAACTGGGTAGAAAATAAGGGTTAAAAAATCAATTAAATTTAATAATAACCTGATTTAGATTTTATTGATTACATCAGTGTTTCTCGTCATACCAAGAGTTAAAAATATACGTATAGAACATCATGAATATTTCATTAGGTGTTATATATTAATTGAAAATTGACCCCCTATGACAGACAAGTCTTACATTAGATAGCATATACCATTTTCCTAATATCAAACCAGTCAATACAATAAAACATAACTGAAGAGATGTCTCGCAATCACCGTTTACATATCATGAAAGATGTATAGTATACATTAAACAATGTTAGAAAACCGTGTGATAATTAACCTTATAATTTCCCCATTAGATATACCTCATTATCAAAATCGATAAAAAAAATGAGGGTGATGGTTAAACAGATTATCATATGACAAAAAATTATTAAAAAACAACTCCAAAGACGAGGATCAGTACAGCCAAAGTCAAAAAAGTATCATAGACATTTCTAATAAATAATATTTTATATATTTTTTACGCAATCCGAATGCTCTTTATGTGACGTAGTGAGGTGGGTAGTAAGTAAAGTAGTATGTAAATTATATTTTACTTATATCAATGCTCTTTAACGCCTTCAGCCATCATTTACTAATGATGCATAGAGAAAATATCATCTCTAGTCAAGAATTAAATTTTTCATCCCCTATCGAAGAAGGCATTTTTAAAAGCCGCATCATTATTTACGTTTGCTGTATTACATCAAGCACAGACACTTGTCTGGATCGCAGAGGTCTGTCGTGAGTTGAAAAGTGCAGGTCCAGAAGAAATCGTTAAAGAATGATAAGAAGTAAGAAAACGAAAAAATAGATCTTATCGGGTGCATTCTAGTTGGACCTTCCGCGCTGAAAAGAGAATAACATCGATCACGACCAAAATGTCAGATCATTTATCGTGTTGCGCAGAGCGTTTTGAATTTTAAAACGTTGATATAACAAAATAAACCAACCCGTTGATCTAGAAAGAAGATGAAATGCAACAATTTCGTTTAACAATCGTATTTTGACAGACAAAACATTCAGAGTAACATTATACTGCCCAAACGGGCACTATACTATCATTAGTAATCCATAGTTGTGGTAAAAAATGTTAGTTGACCAATTATACTCGTTCTGCATCACTAAAATAAAATAACAATCATTAAATTTTGAAAAACATCATGTTTCGGCATGTACAGCCGTAGCACTGATTACCATCGATGCATTCATCTAGATGAAAATAAACACTCGTTCTCCTGATCATGTTTATGGTAGTTTAAAATTGTTTTTAGCGTAAAAATTGTTTTAATTTATCGCCATGCATTCAAAATTTGTACACCAGGAGTATTTCTGTTCTTCATCAGTGTTCATGTCAAAGTTTGAGTCTTTTTAATTGGTAAATGCAGCAGCATTCTATGACGTAACAGACTGCAATGCTTCCAAGTATTTTTGTTTCTTCATATCTCAATCGTCTTCTATATCTTAAATATCGTTCTATTTACATTTTGACTGTACTCGTCTTTATTAGCACATTCTCTGAGTATCGCTGTGGATTGCTTTGTCTAATGTCAGCGTATGAAAAACAACGAGCCGAAGATACAGCCAAAGCCAACGAGCCGTTTCGTGAAGCACGTCATCACCATAAGCATCTCCACGCATATAATGGTGGGCTGCAGGATCATTCCGCTTAGCTGCACGAAATGCGGCGAACGGCACGTAACGAGCACAAAATACAGAATGTTCTGAGAGATCGATAGAATGTTGGAAATAACAACGTGTATCAGCAAACGTGTGCCGTGCACCCCGAACGTGGGCTGAAGGGCATCTAGTGGTATTATTACCATGGGCCAGTAGAAAAGGAGTGTAAGTATTCCTGTGGTGCCAAGATAGTGGCGCATGAAGGAAAGATCGCTAAGCTGTTGCTCAGTCACGTCCTTTTTGTTAATTTTGTATACAAACGACTGAATGAACGTTTGCATGTAATTAGACGTTGCACTGGAACGGTTAGGAGTATCTGAGCGTTTAAAGGGCTGTTTATCTGAAATTTCGTTCTTACTGCCACGATGAACCTCAACGAAGTCGAATTCTTGCCTTTCATTATCACCATCACCATTCCACGCGTTTTCCTGTGCAGCCAATTTTTCGTAATCGCTTGTATTATTGGCGCTGTTTCCGTCGTTCAAACAAAATTGGAAGTTAGCGGTGCTATCGCCATTCATAAACGGTGCACAAGCAGCTGGGCTCACACGTTTCGCTTGTACGTGTTCATCCTCAAAACGGGTGATGGTCGGCTTATTAACACAGCATACACACTCTTCACCATTTTTTGCGCCTTTTCCATCACCTGTCCCTTCCATACATTTGGCCGTATCTGGTCCTGTCACTGATGTACCTGCGTTTTCTGCTTTACCGATCCGCTGTTCCAAAATAATGTCCTTAGACGATCTCTGATCTACTATTAAAATGTTACCGCTGCTTGTAGCTTTTAGTCTTCGCTGTATTTCAATAGCGTTCTTGTCACAGGCTGCTGCCGGGGATTTCTCCATTTCTCTAAAGACGTGCACGTGCTCATTCGTACATCCTGCCGCAGTGCGTTTATTCTTCACAAAGTTCCCCGTTTTAAGTGCATGTTCAATGCAACATCCTCTATCAGACCTGCTCGCATGCCTTTCTTCTCTTCTCGCTCGATCGTTGCGGTATGGCCGTATTTCCATGAAAATTTTCATGAACACCGTGTAAAATCCGCTGAATATCGATCCTACGAACAAAAGCAGAGCAAGCAGCCATCTATCCGCTGTACCGCACTCCTCCTTCACAAGCAAGAGTACACCAAAACCAGCAATAAGAGTAAGTACAATGCTCATAACACTCATCTTTTTCCGTTTTGTGACCACACACAGCCAGTGCGTGGCAATAACACTAAGACAGGAGAACGACACGATGAACAGGTCAGAGAATTTGTTAAGCGAGAAGTACTTTGGTATATGTGATAGGTTAAAAATGAAGGAGAGAATGAACGTAAACAGCAGAAACGTGCCGGGCGGCAGGCCCGTATCTCTGTAAATACTCCTCAAATAGTTTTTTCTCATCGTAAACACGTCCTGTATTACTAGGAAAGACACCACCGAGTGCGTTATGTACGTAATGAGAAGAGGAGATATCATGCTGCTTGTGGATGACGAGTACATTAACTTTGCGTTGTAATACGCGAATAGTTCGAGTGTCAGACGCAGTCCGACCAGAAATACGTCCGTAATGTTCATGAGCCGCATCTTTTTTTTCTTTTTTATATTTGAGTGATTGGTTTGATTGTGTAGGAGAGAATGAATGATTGAGAAACGCGTTTTGTATGATTGGTGCACCGTGCACAGATGAGTGTTTAGGAATGATCATGTTGATTGGCGCTCTTAAGGCGTGCCAGAAGAGATGTGTTTGCTGACATTCATGATGGCATGCGAATGACAATGAAAAGAAAGGAAAACGGAGAGTAAATTGATAATTTGTAAGAAATACAAGAATCAAAAGAGCAGGAGAGTAAGATATGGAAACGTATAACAAAGGATGTACGTAGAAAAGGAGAAATACGATAAGAAATATAACAGAAAAGCAGTAACGGAAGAAACAAAAACTTGTGAACAGAAAATTTGTAAAATTTCACAGATTAAATCTATTCATTATAATTCCCTGTTACGAAGTACATTATTAATTATTATTAATATTTGGTATGTTATTATTAATTATGTTACTTAGTAATTTGTATTAGAAGTTAATAATTAATAATTAATATTTTTAAGTAATACTTATTATTGGTTAATGTTAGTGGATGGTATTGTTAAACAATACTTATTTTGTTAAGTAATATTTACTGTTATTAAGTAACAATTACTATTATTAAGCAATACTTACTTGTGTTAGACGATTTACTGTTATTAAGTAACACGTACTTGTGTTAGACGATACTTATTATTGTTAAGTAATACCTACGACTATTAGATGATCATTACTATTATTAGATGATAAGTACTACTATTAGATGATAATTACTATTATTATATGATACCTATTATTATTAGAAAGTGCTATTATTTACAATGTTATTATTAGATTACTACATCATTATTAGATTATTAACAATATTACATATAACGATATGCTATTGTGGAAAATGGATTTTCAAAAAAGGAATACCTAATCCACAAATCATCTAAAACATAAAATACACATTAACCTAATATTTCTAAAGTATTGGAGGATGGTGCGTAAATATGGTATAATATCCCTAATTATTAAAGTTATTATCTTTTCATATCAATATTGAATTAAATATCCTTTTTTAAAGAACGTTAGTAAACTATAAATTTTGGTAATAAAGCATTTGTTCTTTAACAGAAAGGTTTAAAATTGGTATAAAATGATAAAATTTGCTCAAAATGATAATGAGGAAATCATGGAATGAGAGCATGCGTTTCTGTACGGCTAAATACATTAATAGGTTGTCTAGCAGCGGAAGAAATGGTAAATTCTCTCTGAGCCAACCATATACCATTCGTTTAAGTGTTTTACTGAGGAGTATAACGAGATATTTATGACCGGTCGTACAAAATACCGCCATACTGTCAATATATGACCTTATTTGTACAAAAAAATGGAAATGAATTGTTGCTACAGGAAAGAAGGCTGAGGTAGGAAGTGTTAAGAAACGTTATTCAGGCTACGAATAGAACGTAACCATGATGACTAACAAATAGATGAGCGTTCAGCAGATCTTAAGTTTCATCAACTACGCGTAGAAAAAGGGACTGAATGCGAAATATTGTCAAATAGGAAATAACAATCAAACATTCACAATTATAAACGAACGGTTCACTTGAAATTGAGGAGAACAACGAAGTTTTAACATTAAGGAGAAAACAAAATAACCTGAAAACGATTGAGATGATGTCCACCACCTAAAACAGCACTTTCACTAAATAAGTTTGTTTACTCAGCAACCTCTGCTTCCTTATTCACGGGCATTCCCCACGTGCTCATCATAATTTCATACTTTTCAACAAACAACGAATTGCACCGCTTCACGAGGCTATCAAACTTTGTCCTTTTATCTGCACCAACGCCGCATAGACAAAGGGTGGTGGCGCTCTTGCGACCAACAATACGTCCTAAATCGTACTTTGACTTAACAAACGCGTAGCTCACACCCATCTTCCTGCACAACGTGGGCAGAAACAGCACAATCTCGACAGGATCGACATCACATGCTATAAGCACCAGCTTGGCCTTCCCTTGCTCTATCAGATCAGTTACGTGCCGTATACCGCTCTTAACTATGACCGGTTTGTCACCCACTCTCCCGTGCTCCTCCTCCTTCCTCAGCCTCTCTCTTCTCTCCTTTTTACTTTCCGGCTTGTAACACATGAACAGATTCTGCACCTCCTTGAAATCATCGTCGCTTAAAAATGTTTTAAACTGATTGAGGGCAGGCGGCATCTTCAACGCGTCTACCAGTGCAACCTTGCGTGCCTGTATCACTTCTTCACGGAACGCCTTCTGTGATTTGTGATGCAGATTCTTTGGATTGGTGCGGAGTAACCGCTTCTTGTAAAGCGCTGGGGTAAGCGCATGCTTATCGGGCACTTTCAGCAGGGCTTTCTTCATTTCCAAGGGCAAATTTTTTTGCAAAATAAACAAAAATTTTACGGCCGCTGTAAGGAATGAAACAATTCCTGCAAATATACATAACGAGTTCTACGTGGTAATCTATGAAATACGGCACTTTCTCTCACCCTTCAAGCCGTGTCTAAAGCAATAACACAATCGAAACGTTTAAACATATTTATGGTGCATATCTTTACATTATAATGGTGTTACCCACATTATAATGATGGTATTTACATTATAATGATATCAGTTACATATATAATGCTCATATCCTTCCAGTTCGTCTTCTAACTCTTCAATTTCTTTAAACCCGTTAAACATCCTTCTCCGTTCTTCGTAATGAACCACATTTACCCCGTAGTTCTTTTTCATATCCTTTAATGTTCGTTTATCACCATCCATAAAGATGTAATTTCTATATCTTCTGCCCGACTTGCACTTTCTAAACTTAGGATTCCTTATAATTATCAAAAAGTTCTTTTTTGGCAGCAAAGTTTTTTTCTTTGGTGGTAATGGTATGTCTAACAGAACGTGTCGGCGTATCAACCGCTGTTTTTGCAAGTTTTTTTGTCTTTTTGCTCGCCTAATCTCTTTTATGGTAGGAGGTACATCGTACATGTTAAGGGGCATTGCTTTCTAATTGAATTAAAATCAACTTTGCCAGCTTAGTGATGTGAGCAGTAATAAAATGTACATTCTTTTCTCTTCCAAGAACCAAGGGCCATGATCGATCCCGGCGGACAAGAAGAGTGAGTTGATTAGATTATATATTGTAAGGTGATAATTAAACTGATTTTCACAAATAAACAACATTCTTTTCACCTGTTGTATGTTTAGGGTCTGTTATCTCTTTTGATACTACTGCCGACCAATCATTGATGTTGTTTTAAATGTAAATCAAAGGAGTGTACTATTGTATTTTTAATTATTAAAAACGGTTATTATCATTCTACGTATTTGCCAATAATTATATTACAAATCGTTGCTTTTCTTATAGGCACGTATAATAAACCTCACGTAGTAATAAATGCACCACCTACTGTTTCATGAACATGTGATTGTGTACGAACATCAATGTTGTAGATACAAAAATTAATACATAGCACTGCAAGCTACCATATAAACAAAAAATGTTTTGCTCCATGCAAAGCGCAAAGGAAATAAATAAGGTAATATACGACAAATACTATACTAAACATAACAATTTATACTATACCAAACGTAATTATTCCTTTAGCAACATCCTTTACGATCATCTCGCTGTTTTTCTTTTGCTACAAAGGTCTGTTTAACTACCGTCTTACAACCATTTCTTAACTAAAAATATCTTTATTTACTCTTAAAATAGTTTTGTTGTCATTCCTAGTCATAGTAACACTTTTTACTTCACTTATAAAAAGATAATCCGTAAATTGATCAATTGAATTAATCAAATCATACCAATACAATAATTACCCTCGGTTTCTGATTTAAAAATATATTTTATGTTAGATTAATGTTTCATAGCACGATATTAATATAGTTTGGAGAATATAATCGTAAAAGGACCAATTCTACGGCCCTTATGAGAAACAAAAGTATGAGCGTAATTTTAACAGCGGTACGAATACTATTAGGCACAAATACAAAAATAAACGAATACAACGTAATATTTCGTTTTATATCTATAGATAGAGTTAACACCTTCTATCACCCTTACCGTGATGTACGAATTAAAAACTTTTATTTTTTAAAAAATGGAGCCCTTAGAAATGAGCACGTGTTTGAAGGACCTTCCCCCGTATTCGTACACGAGCAAAGAGGAGTATTCGCACAAGCTGCAGACTCTTAAAGAGACGCAGGAACGTTTGTACCAAGAGAGAGTGCAGAAGAACAAGGAGTATGCGCTCAAGAGAGTGATGGAATTAACAGCTGAGTACAAGAAAACTGAATTGGATACACAAATGAAAGAAAAGCAGGCAGCGATGACCAACCAGCTCTACGTGAGCGGTGATCCGCAGTTCTTCGTTGTAATTCTCATCCGTTCTATGATACGAATGCCAGCAAAGCTAAAGAAGATATGCGAGCTGTTCAGGCTAAAAAAGATAAACACGCTCGTGATGGTGAGGAACAACGAATCAAACCGTAGGATGTTGCAAAAACTGCGCAATTTCGTGGCATACGGTTTTATTGACATAAATTTGCTGAGAACGTTGGTTTATAAGAGAGGACTGGGAAGAATCGATAACAAAGCGGTTAATCTTACGAACGAGAACATTGAGGATGCTTTTGATGGCGAGCTAAGATGCATTGAAGAGCTGATTTACCACTTGCACTATGGCACAGAGTATTTCAAGGTGGTTAATAATTTTTTGATGCCGTTCGGGCTAAACTGCCCAAAAGGCGGTTTCAGGGGTAAGAAGAACAGAGACTACGTCGAGGGAGGCTGCGCAGGCAACTGGTACAGTGAGATTGGCACGTTAGTGAAGAGGATGGTTGATTAAACGATGATTTAAGAAGTGCTGTTTCATAGTTGTTGTGTAGAACGGTGATTGGTTCTCCTTGTGTGTATTATTTCCTAAGATTTCAACGAGTCATCCAGCCGTAGCTTTTTTTCTTAAACAAGTATCTTTAGCTAGAACGTCCTTTTATCCTACGTCTATCAATATTACAGTTTTTTAAGGCATCTTTACGTCCTTTACCGTTATTATGTTGCTACTGTCAAGCAGCGTCCTTTTATTTATGTTCCGGTCCTGCATGAGGATTGTTTAGATCTGTGCTTGTATTTAAAGAGCATCTGGATAGTTGCATAGGGCGATAACGCGACAGCAACCTTGATTATATTGCAGTGTTATTATTTTGATTTTTTGATTTTTTTCTCGAACTGACCAACCAACTTGCGAGTTGTCTTTTTATATTATTTTGATTAATATTACAAGCAGTAGGTTAATAAATAATTTTAACCTGCCGAGTACGACTAGCCAATTATTATCTAATCAACGTAATTGTTACTCTTATCAATTATTTGGTTAATTATATCACATCATATTAATTAGCATCCCGTTATCACTGTGCCTTAGAAAGGAGAATATCAAACCGTTCATGATTCTACACCCAATGATATTTCTAATTATGTATCTAATGATATTTCTAATTATGTGTCTGATTGTGTGTCTAATGATATTTCTCGTTGCGAACCATGCGTATTCCAATCAAAGGCTTAGTTATTATGCACTATTCTTTCGTACTAATACGATAATCAATCATAATGTAATCGTTCACTCAATCACTCGCATGCTGGTCAATCACTCAATCATATCAATGCACCTAAAACCATTGTATACAGCCTATCCATTCCTTTCTTACCAACGCTCCATATCTCACCAATCAACTTTCTGAAACACGGCACCGTTCCATTCCTGCATCAATAACAAATCTTAAATAAAACAAAAAACGCGCCCCCCTCAATGCAAATCTTTGTAAAGACCCTTACGGGCAAGACCATCACGCTTGAGGTAGAGCCTTCAGACACGATATGCGACGTGAAAAGTAAAATTCAGGACAAGGAGGGCATACCTCCCGATCAGCAACGGCTTATCTTTGCTGGCAAGCAGCTCGAAGATGGACGTACTCTTAGTGATTACAACGTGCAGAAGGAGAGTACGTTGCACTTAGTGCTGAGATTGAGAGGAGGACGTGTTTAGATAAAACGGTTGGTTGGGATGATGAGCACGGCACGTGTTCATGGTTTACAGTCCTCTTAACACGTAGTAAATCGTTGCTGAGCAACAATTTACTATGTGATGTTTACTCTTCCTTGATATTACGTTCATTTTACTGTTGATTGGCAGTAATCCTTTTAAACACCCCTCTTATCAATATTAGCGTTCTTTTATCGTTTAACACTTCTTTTTCTTATCGTTACAGCGCTAGTACCAAGAACACGGTGTTAGCGCTCTTAATCATTTATGCGATCAATGCTTTATTTGTGCACATTAATGCGTTACACGTCTTAGAACGTACGTGTAATTAATGCACGTTCTCCATAAATTTGTGAGTCACGCATAAAAGCACGTAAACGCATTAACGCACGTTCTGCATAAATTTATGATTCACGCATAAAAGCACGTAAATGCATTAATGCACGTTCTCCATAAATTTTACCATCCCTTGTATTTCCACCCCAGTCAATATGCTCAATACGTAATTCTCATTAAATACGCCTTTCATTTTTTTGATATTTTATGGTCCATTTATGCGTACTAAACTTTTAAACCCATTTTTTAAAACGTAAAGTGCCCATCAAAACGTATTGTGCACGTATCACCGATCAAAACGTTCCATTTATTTTAATTTCATTAATCCCTGCCCATAATGACGGACGCATTTTCAGACAAGAAGAAAAATAATGATAAGAACGACGTGTACGTGTTTAAAAACACGAGAAAGGAAGAGACGAATGGCGGTGTTGTGAATGGATGTAGAGTGAAGAAGGAGTATGGTGGTAGAGATAGGTGTAGTAGGGATGATTGTTTTAGCAGTAGGGATGATAACGATAGTACGGCTAGAGATGATCGTTGTAATGGTGCTCTCAATACTACGTACCGTAGCACCGGCACGTACCGCACTGCCAGTGACCACAGCAATGCGTACGGCTCTAGTACAACCGCTAGACAGTCCTTGACAGGCCAAAAAAAGTATAGCAACGAAATCAATGCGCATAAACAAACGATAAATAAAAGAGAAACTGCGCCTGAAATGAGCAGGGATGGCACGGCTGGTACAGCGGAGAGAAAAACGTTTTTTTGGCGTACTGAGAGAGTGGCGAGAGATGGAAGGGGATGGTACGGTACGAATGCTCTGAGTGGTACCAGAAATGCTCGTAGTACTGATGGTAGGGGGGAGTATAACGATTACAAGCAAGGGAAGAGTTACACTGCACAGCAAGGATCAGAGCGTAGAATGGAAAGGGGTGGTTGGCGTGTTAGTAATGAAGGATTGAACGGCAAGTGCAGTTTTAGTGGTAAAGGAGGGGTAGATCATAATTATGGGCCGTATATGAAAGGTGGTGCATATTCACGGTCTGGCACGTGGAGGGGTGAGAATAGAAGAGTTGATGAGGGACGACGAGTTTATGAGAGCAAGGGTGATGGTCGACGAGTTGATGAGGGACGACGAGTTGAGGAGAGTAGGAGTGATGGTCGAAGAATTGATGAGAGCAAGGGTGATGATCAAAGAGTTGATGAGGGACGACGAGTTGAGGAGAGTGGAAGAGTTGAGGAGAGCAGGAGTGATGGCAAGGGTGATGATCAAAGAGTTGATGATGATCAAAGGTCTAATAATACTAGATGGTCTAATGATGACCAAAGGTCTAGTAATACCACAAGATCTAATAATAACGATAGAATAAACAACGATAGAATCAAAAACAATAAAATTGATGATAGAGAGGGGAATGACAGCAAATCATACGATTACAGCAGAACAGCCCCCTTAAACAAACAAAACGGTGCAACAACAGGCAATGCTTACGTGCCTAAGACAGGGGCATTTAGAGGAGGGCGTTACGGGCACGATGAGAGTGACGGGTACAACAGGAAGGGCACACACTCGTACAGGACGTACACGAGCACCGCCGCAAAGGGCCGCTCTAAACAGTTCGTGTTCCCTTCCACGTACAAAACAACGGAGCAGTACGTAATAACATCCTCTCATCCGTTTATGCGCATAAACGGCAACGGCAAAATAAAATACAACACTCTGCAACGGTACGCGATGCATTACATAGAAGAGGGCAAGCACATGATACTGCGTGCACCTACCGGCACGGGAAAGACCCTCACGTATCTCCTACCGATCGTATCAAACATTGAGAAGGTGTTCGTATCGCAGCGCGTGATAAAAATGCTGGTGATAGTGCCAACGAGAGAGCTGGCAGCACAGATCGTGAGTGAGGTAAATAAAATAAGCACGCTGAGCGTGCGAATGGTGATTGGTGGCGGAGAGTACGGCATGGACGGTAACGTTGTGGTGGCAACACCCGGCAGACTCATAGACACGTTGAACAGGTACTACCGGTACAACCACGGCGATGCACACGGCGTACATCCCCTGCTTGCACAGCTCAGTGCGATCGTTCTTGATGAGGGTGATACGATGTTTGATTTAGGGTTTAAGCAGGACATTGCAGCCGTACTATCACAGGCACATCGTGATGTACAGCTTGTGATTGCGAGTGCAACGTATAACAGGGGTATAATGGAGTGTATAAGGGAGTGGCGGTGTGATTGGGTGTATTTGTGCTTTGAGATGGATGGGATGGTTGAGCAGAGGGTGCTGATGGTAGGAGATAAGTTTAAGGAGTTAGTACGGGTTATTAGAGAATATTGTGCAAGGGATGATTGTAGAGATAGGGGTAGGATTGAGGAGGGTGTTGATCGTAGGGATAGGATTAGATTGGATGGTAGAAATACGGGTGAGGTACTAAAGAAGGAACAGGCAGGTAATAACGATGGCACTACTACGGATGGAAAGGGCTCTACAGAACAGGGTGCCTGTAGAAAAGAACAAGCAAACAAAATACTTGTGTTCGTGAAGAGAAAGCGTACGGTTGATGCCCTGGCCAACTCCTTGCCGTTCGTTCTCACCTCTCTGCACGGCAACATGCCGCAGCACCAGCGTGCTGCTAACCTTGCGCAGTTTCACGCCGGCGTAAACATCCTGGTGGCAACGAGCATAGCTGCCCGTGGCCTGCACATCCAAAACGTTAACCTGGTCATAAACTACGACCTGCCAGACAACATCGATGAATACGTGCACAGGATAGGCCGTACCGGCCGTGGCAAGAAGGGCACGAGCATAAGCTTTTGGAACGGTGATCTGCTGGGCACGCACTTAGCAACGTATTTGGAGAGCTGTGGGTGTGAAGTGCCCGGCTTTCTTAAGGGTGAGCGAACGGTTGAGAACGTGGACCTGCAGTCGCGGTTTGAAATGATGAAATTTGCGGATGAGAAGAGCGGTGACAGTGAGGAGGGATGGGATGATTTTGCTGGTGGTTAAACGGTAGGAATAAACTGTGATATGAATTAAGTAATTGTTGTTTATTGGTTATTTTGTACTGCTGTAAGGAGGGGATAAAGGATGTGTTTAGTATTGAATGGATGATGATAGGGGTATGGATAGGGTAGGGTAGGGGGTAGATAAGGATGGGTATGGATGGATATTAGAAATAGATAAGGATGGGGTTAGGGTTAGAAAAGAGTGTAGATAAGGATGGGGGGTTATGGATGATGATAGGGGTATGGATGGATATTAGAAGTAGATAAGGATAGGGTTAGGGACAGATAAGAGTGTGTTATGCATTACTTAAGGAGTATGCATTATTTAAGGTGTATGCATTACTTAAGAATTATGCAGTAACTAAGGTTTACGCATTACTTAAGGAGTATGCATTACTTAAGAATTATGCATTACTTAAGGAGTATGCATTACTTAAGGGAATACGCATTAACTAAGAATTGCCCTCTTATGACAGACAAGTCCTACGTACAACACCATTCTACATTACAAGACTAAACTATTAATGATTTAATAAAATAAATTATTAATAATTATTGTAACATATCCTTCATCCTATAGTAATTAAATTAAAGATACTGTTACGGTTAGTAATGCTGTAAAGGATGAACGTATATCACTGTTAATAAGAGAAATGTTATGATTAGAGTATTTATGTTAAACGTACAGGGATAGAATAATCATTTAGTTTTAAGGATCGATTAAATAATAGATTAAGGATCATTAGTAGGGTTAATTAATAAAGGGTTAGGTAATGAATGAATAGGTAGGTACTTAGATTTAGGGGTTAGATTTAATTAACTTTTAGATCTAATTAACTTATGTATCTGTTATGTATCTTTTATTCATCATTCATTTATCATTTATTTATCATTTATTTATCATTTATTTATTCATTACCTACCTAATTATTCATTATCTAATTACTTACCTATCTATCTACCATTACCTACCTATCTATCTACCATTAACTAATTACCTATTCATTCATTACCTATTTATTTATCATTACCTATCTACCTATCTATCTACCATTACCTATTTATTTATTTATCTATCTATCTACCATTACCTACCTATTCATTCATTACCCATTCATTACCTACCTACCTATTTATTTATTACCGTATTTCTACTAATCATACGAATAAATTACGTACACCCCTATGCTTAACCATCGTATTGAAGAGTTGCACCGCATACAACACAAACCTAAGATAGTTCTATACCTATCACGCCGTGACAAGAGAATACATGACAACGCTGCCCTGTTCTACTGCTACACCCTTACAGATCGCGTAATATTCGGTATAAAACCGGAATACATCGTGGGCAATTACATGCAGCGCAGGTTCATTGCAGAGGGTCTTGCAGAACTAAAAGGGGCATGCAGGCAGCACAACATACCATTCGTACTGATACAACGTATTGACGAACTGGTACGCACACACTGCATCGATTGCATAGTTGTGGACCATTCACCGCTGAGATACTCACGTGCAGTTGATGATCAGCTGTACAGGTACTGCAAGAGCAATTGCATTGCTCTTGTTAGGGTGGATGCTCATAATATTGTGCCGTATGCTGTGGTAAAGGATGATGTAAAGAGTAGCTCGGCGGTTAAGAAAAGATTGTTGGAGAGGTTTGGTGAGTTTGTGGATGAGAGGTATTTGGTTGAGAGGAGGGAGTGTATGTGGATGAGTGATGATGGAATGAATGATTTAGAGGGTGTAGAGGTAAGGATAAGAGATAATTTAGAGGATGAGGATTATGAGGCTAATGAGGATGGTGGGGATGGAGAGATCGAAGGAGAAGAGGATGGTGGGAAGGAAAAAGAAGATGTAGAGAACGATGAGGATGGAGGGGAAGGTTATGAGGCTAATGAGGATGGTGGGGAGGAAGAGATTGAAGGCGAAGATGAACATGATAAGAATGAACATGAGGATGAACATGAGGATGAACATGATGATGAACATGATGATGAACATGATGATGAAGAAGATGAAAATAATGTTAAATCTGATAATAACGGTGATAACACGGAAAGGATTGGTGGAGGACAAACGAAGAAGAGAAAGGGTGAAACAACGAAGAGTACGGCTGAACATGGCGGTGCAAACAAAAAAGGACGAGAAGAAGGAAAACGCGTAAAAATGGACAAAAAGATGAAAACGATGAAAACGCGTGCTAAAATGTACAGGGCGCAGATAAAACAGATCATACAAAAACACGATTTGTACTCGCAGTACACGCCTCGTTTAACTGGCGGATACTCAAATGCATGTTGCACACTCAGCACGTTCATACAAAATAATCTGCCGATTTACGATAAATACCGGAACTCTGCCGATCGGGATGTGCAGAGTAGCGTATCTGCATACGTTAATGACGGGCAGATCAGTGCAGGTGATGTGGTACGTGCTGTCATACAGTGGGGCGATGACAAGCACGAGGATACGAGGAAAAGTGTGAAGAATACAAAAAACACAAAAAATACAAAAAATACAAAAAATACAAAAAACACAAAAAATACGAGAAAGCGCAACACAGGGGTCGTTCAAGAAATGGCCGGTGGCACGGGCCAAAACGATGCTAAAAGTGTAAACGTAACAACGTATCTCAACGAAATATTTGTGTGGCGGGAGACCGCCGAGTACTTCATTCTACGCAATCCCAACTACGACAATTTCTATGGGGCCTTAAAATGGGCGCAGGACACTCTCACAGCACATCTTTCCGATCAGCGCCAGCACTACACTCTAGACCAGCTCATTCTTGCACGTACTTCTGATCCTGAGTGGAACGCTGGCCAGAAACAAATGGTAATTACCGGAAAGATGCACGGATACGTGCGAATGTACTGGGCAAAGACAATGCTGTACTGGTTTGACCGGCCAGAGGATGCTGTCACTGTAGGATGTTTGCTTAATGATACGTTTAGTTTGGATGGAAATGATGGGAACGGGTACTTGGGGATCATGTGGTGTATGGTTGGATCTATGGATCAGGGATTTGCTGAGAAGAGTGTGGTGGGTAAGATTAGAAGTATGAAGGGGATAAAGGCAAAGGATTATGTACGTAGATGGGAATGTTATCAGCTGGGCAGGCCTAATGAGAAATAAGTTACTTGTTTGTTATAGGCGGTGTTACAAACGGTTTATTGAATGTTTGTGGTGTTTAGGGTGTTATAATGAAAGTTCTTCTGTAAAACAAAGATAACGATTTCAAAAGTATCCTGTTTGGTTTATTTGGATCGTAAAAATATTATTTTCAGTAAAAAAGACGTTAAATACTAATATTGATAGGATGTTCATGGCAAACGAAAAGAATGTAAAATATCAGCAAAGATGTGAAACGTATTCTCCTTCAAGGAGTGTGAGGCGTTAATTAAACTGACTTTCAAGCAAAAAAACTGTGCTCGAAATAAGAAGTGATTATAGAACTATTCATACTTTGTTGTTCATATAATTCGTATCGTAGGTAATTGACTTGATAATACACTGCAATATATCATCAATCTTGTGCGTTAGTTCTAATACCTTTGTTAAAATTGTTATTCTTTGTGTTATTGATAAATAAAATATTGTTATCAAACGGCTGTCATGGTTATACCTTACGATTTATTATCACAAATTAACATTCCTAACGCATAACTACCTACTCTTAATCTACAACATGTTGATTTTTCTATCAACGATCATTTATTATTGATGTTAAAGGCTGATAATTTTTTTTTGACCAAAAGAGTTTTATTAAAAATCTGGTGACTCGTCTTCCACCTCATTATCAACAATAGAAACATGAAAGGCTGATAATTTAAATAATTTTATCGTTTAGTAATGAAAGAAATTCTGGTAATATCTCTGAATCGAATATTATACCGTATTTAGGTGATTGCTTATTAGCACAGTCTTATTCTTATTCTTTTGTGTGGTGCTAATTATGATCAGGAAATATAATTCATATGAGAATTATATGTTGTTACGTATTTTAGAATAAACGAGTACATGAAATGTGCGTGTTTTCGTATAGAAAGTTTTACCTGTGCCTGAGGAAGTGTAAGGCGTTAATTAAACGGACTCTCAGATAAAACAAAGCTTTACCTATGCCTGAGGAAGTGTAAGGCGTTAATTAAACGGACTCTCAGATGAAAAAAGCTTTACCTATGCCTGAGGAAGTGTAAGGCGTTAATTAAACGGACTCTCAGATAAAAAAAGCTTTCTCTCTCTAATGAATGTTAAGAATGGAAAAAATAAATTTAATACTTGGAAATGTTCAAAATCTTTTGCTCCGCATTTATTGTGCATCTCGAATCTCATTCTAATACATCATCAATCACATAAAAAGTACGAGGATTTATATTTACCAACTCATGGCCTAAAATGACCAAAAAGTATTCTACGTGTTGCATATCAAAGCACTGTGATAGCAGTTCGATGAGCGGCATGAGTTCTGATTCTTCCAAACGCTCCCATTTCGAATCAAATAGACCGTTCTCTCCTTCTACGATTAGCTCGCTTACTTTGATCTTTTCATATCCTGCCGGCAGATTGAAAGCTGGTAGGGCGACGTAGTGTATCTTGACTACCTTTAAATGTGGAAATATCGGAGCAATACGACACAAACAACTCAATAAATTGGTATCTATTACTAGAATTTTCAAAATGTGAATTGGTGAATTGCTAACTTGATCATCTTCCATGTTTTCAGGTTCAGGTGCTTCAGCATGATTATATATACCGCGTATATCAAGCAATAAAAGGCTTTGCGGCAGGTATTGGAAAAAATGCTTCGTCATATTTTGCACGCAAATATTTAAAATTTGCAAATTAGGCAAACTTTCTAGCAAATAGAGGTACGATAAGTTAATTGCAAACGAATTAAACTCTAATTTCTTTAACTTGTTAGAACATCTACTGCAACTAATTGCCTTTAAGACGCCGTATATTGAAACTTCAGTCTTTGGATCAACTGAATTCTTTATATCACTTCTGTTCGTCAACAGGCGTTCATTACCATCATCTTCGTATTCCAACGGGAAGATGCTCGTCGGAAAATTAGTTTGTGATTTCTGAATCTCTTTTGCGCTACTGTTCGTAAATCGTAGGTTTTCTAATTCTGTTAAACTTGATAGCACGGTTATAACAGAACATATGTTCTCAAAGAAATTGGTGATTTTTAAGCTTGTAACCATGCTGATACCAACAAACTGAACGTGACTACACAAGCCAGGTGTGAAAATCATGTGTATCATATCAAAGCGCACAACTTTGGATACATCGATTATGGCATCGCATGTATTGATCGTGAGTTTCTTACACGACGCGTTTATTATAAACCGTGAGTTATTTTCCATAATGATATTATCCAGTGTAACACTGTGGTAATCACCCGTTAGTTCTAGTGTGACGCAAGAAAACACAGTACGAAGGACGAGACTGCTGTAGCCCGTATCATCTAACGAAAAAACACTCATCGTTGTACTTCTGATAAAAACAAAATATCCTCCAAGATATGATCTTAAATCAATTAACCCGATACAATCCCGCAAAATAACCTGCTTGATTTCGCTGGAAAAGCTCATCACCGTGCACTTTTGTATTTTAACATTCGCAAGTTCCAGCTTTTCTATCTCTTCCGTGATGTTTACATCGTCAAAAATCGTTGCGTATTCTATACTAAGTGATAATTTGCGTGATATTGGATTTCTGATAAGTTTGAGACTTGATTGTGCAGGCGATGATAGGAATATTTCGCCAAAACCAACAGTGCCTAGCATCACAAGCATACCGTATGTGTTGAATATTATCATTTCTTCATGTTTTTCGTGGAAAAATAGCGTGTTACCATCGCTTATTTTTGAATTTTTAATATTAATATATTTTAAATGGCTTGGGAATCGTATATCATCTGTAAATATACACCCTATGTAGAATATCTTCGTGAGTTTTCGAGGAATCATTTGGCACGAACTGACCGACTTCTTATTGTGTACTATCTCAACGTTTGTATTCGATATTATCGGCAAGGAATGTAAAAATCGGGTCGAACACGAATCTAATCTTATCGTGCTTAGTTTCTTTATTTGTAATAAAGTACTTGATGTCGGCGGAGTTTTTACATCGCGAAACGATAGCATTATATTTTTGATGCCTTGGCTGTTTATAAGTCTGCTATGCATGATAACTCGAAGTTTTTCATCCAAACACATCTGTGAGAGCCGGTAATCTCTTTCAGGCTTGTTATGTATATCCAATATTCGCACTGTTAGCGCAAATTTACCGGTCTCATCCCCAAATTTTTCAAATAAAACTTCTTTGTTACGAATAAAATAATTGTATTCAAGATACAAATTAGCGAATAGAAAGCCTATATTCAGATCAGTGAGCCTCATACACATGCTAAATCCTCCCTTATAATGTGAATCTTCACAGCACGTGGCTATTTCGTCTTTACCATCTTTCAAAAAAAACGTGCCCTGTGAACGCACAACTTCTATGAAGCTACTGCAATCCACATAAGTACGAAAAATTAAATTTGAAAACTTCTTAATTTGTTTGTCATGTGCTTCATGTTTTGGATAAGCGATGCACGCCTTTAACTCATCAAGTATATCAACCGATTCCTGGTTACACTGTAGGTTAAAGCAAATCACATGTGCAAATGCGCCTGCATTCTCTTTAAAAGATAACCAGTGTTCTAAAATAATGCACATATCACTGATAGACAGTTCCACCGAGCAGTTCTTAACGATGCGAATGACCTTCATAAAAAATTTTTAGTCATTGCAAGTCTAATAGCTTTGTACGAAATTTTTCCTTGGGTATATGCTGGAACGCTTCGTGCAACATTCTGAATTTCTCTAATGCCCAAATTTTGATCGAAATAGTGCGTCTTTCCACAGATTGAGGCACACCTTTTATTTGTTTTTTTTCCACATAGATTTTCAACGCGTAGAAGGTCGTTCAGCGACGAGTACTCTGTTTCTTCGAGTATGCAACACCGCAAAAAGTGCTCTACACCAGTTGCGGTCAAATTATCTACAACTATGTACTCATTGTGAAATTTACAAAGTCGAGATTCGAATATTAACACGAATTTTAGCGTCGTCTCAATGTAATTATAAAGGTTAAATAACATAAAATGAATGATGATTCACTTTAAATCATTTTGTAATTAACCATATCAGGTAATAATAAATTACATTAACGCATTCGGTCAAGTATAAGCGGCATTTAATCATGACGTAGGATTTATTTTCAAGTAATCAATTTTAATGATATAATGTGCAGAATGTGACCATGGTTGGCGCTCAGCGCGTCAGGAAAATTTGTTTGGTGTGTGAGGAAGTGTGAGATGTTGATTAAACGAACTTTCAATTTTTTAAAAAATATGCAAAATGTAACACATTTCGCGATATTGTTTCGTATATATTACAATATGATCGAAAAAGGAGTTTTTTAAATTGACTCATTATTTAAGTAAATGACTCTTAAAATCATGTAATTGTAATTTAGTAAATCTAAATCACGTAATAGTTGTAAAAGTTAAAGATATATGTAGTGTATGAGTGCTGTTAATAAATGGTTTTGCACTCGTAAGATTGCGGTATAGCATATAATGTGTGTTGAGACATGTAAAGATACGTTTCCCGGTGCAAACAAATTTTGGGAAAGAAGATTTTATTCTACAGTGCATCTGAACAATGTTACAGAGCATGTTTCGCGGCGGTATAGTTTGTATTATCAAACAAGAACAACAAATTTACTTATTTTAATTAAATTCGAGTTCGGGTGAAACCGATGCATAACGGATCGTATTTCTTTGACCTTGTCTAAGCGAGTATAAATGATTAACTGCTTTTTGTTTAAAATTCTTTTCTCTTTAGACCATTAATTTATTATTAAAGGAGTAAATGCTTTTAAAAATGTTGCCATTTTTACTTTTAATCTAATATTCATTAAACGGATGCTCTGAACGATTAAAGTACATAATTTACGTTCGCAGTTGTATGATATGTGTAGAAATAATGATATAAATAAAAGTTTGCACCTTACTATGTAGGTCCTTAGATATACAGAAATAACCGACAAGCATTGGGCAAAGTTAATGCTAAAGAAAAAATAATTCGGAAAATGCTCATTTTTTTCAGTAAAAATAAAAAAGTTGTTTGTTTTTTAGCAACAGATAAAAGAGAACCTTCTGTAATTAAATTCCCATTTTCTGAAACTTGCTTAGCACTCTTTTACCGAAGATATTTGCCAGAACATAAACGCTAGCTGTAAAATGATTTTTTGAACCCGTATTGGAAAATGAGAACAACATAGGAATAACTGATACGGAATGAAATCAAATAAAAAAGGAACAATTCCTATTGAATACATGCTATTTAAACTTCTGTTTTATAGATGGAATAGTGTAGCTAGTCATATTGATAAAATAAAAGTTGTGTAAGGAAAATAATAGCTAATGAGGTTAATAGAAAACAAACTTATGTTTTCATTATAGTAAATACTGTAAGTTGGTATAGAATCGGGAATAAGACATTTTGATAAAAAAACGTGATGTTTTTGCCATCACTGTAGGTTGCTACGGATTTATATGCTAATATTTTTGCTTGGAGTTATCGGAATAAACTGTCACATTTTTTTAACTAAAAGTCAGTTTAATTATCTCCTTCATACATACCATCCAATCAAGCACAATCTTCTAGCCCGCTGGAACCGACCATGGCCACCGGGCCTTGATTCGTGAAAATAAACTGTCACACATCAATATCGGACAAAGTATGGCGAAATACTTGAAAACATAATGACCAATCAATTAAATTTACCTTTCTCCATTCCATTCGTCTAAGCATTTCGTCATTTTGTAATTCATACATTAAGCAAGATGCTCTTACCTCAGTTTTTATTGTAGAGTTATTTTTAATTTAGCGCTAGTCTTTGTGATAACATGCATATTCATTTCTCAGAAATCAGGTAGTATTCTTGTTTCTTTGTTTTAGACCGTGGGATAAAGGATGGTCATTGTTTAAGTAGGTTCTTGATGATTTTTATCACAGAAAGGTGTATATGAGGTACCAAAAGCAAATGTATTAAGCAGACAATTAAGGTTTTCCATTGTAATGAAAAATAATAATGTTATGTTGTTAGTTACGTTCGGCATCAAACGACCAAGTCTATTTTTTTGGAAAGATTGTTTAATTAATTCCTAACATCACACACCTGTGACCAAGTGTATTATTCATCATTTCACAATTAAACAAGATGAGCCAACGACGTGAAATCGATTTGAAACCTTTGGGTTGGTGACGTAAATGTAAAGTTTTCAAGATTATGTAAATCAATATACATGGAAAGCACACGTATCAAAATGATTAATTTTTCATCTGCTAAAAACACATGTAAGGGTTCCATTAGATTCTCAGGGTATTCTATCACTAGCTCACGCAGTTTTATTTTATTTTTCTGATTTTTGGGTGAAATGTCCTCTAAGAAAACAAAATGTATCATTAACACTTTAAGATTTGGCATCAAATGGTAAATATAGAAGAGGTTAGGTATAAAAGTAAAGTTGACCATCAATATTCTTATGTTATTATGTGGTCGTACAATAATTGAAGGATGAATTCTGTATCGAATTGCATTGTGCAACTCTTCACTGGGTGTATTAATAAGATTCAACAACTTGAGCTTAGGCGGTAGATTATGAAAAAGCCTACTAGTGTATTCTATCGCGCAAATCTTAAGAATTTCCAAATGGCATAACGCTTGAAACAGCTTACAGTTGTCCATTGAAACACGAATGTCATTAAATACCAATTTTTTTATGGTATTTGCTATCGGTTCCTTCAAGCATGTTCTGAGAATGTAATTAACCACGGCATCTGATCGTTTGTAAAGATATGGCAATGATTCTTGCTGTTGAGACGCAAAGTATTTTTTTAGGAAGTTAAGAAAGTCGTTTGAACATTCGCCAAGTAACAACAACGAGTATGTATTACCGATGTATTTCTTAAATGTATTTATCTCTTTTCCTGTATAGCAACTCTGAAATGCCAAATGATGTATTTCTCTGAAACTAGTCAACAAAGGTTCTATCACTTCTGAATTTCGACAAATATTTTCAAGGAGCAAGTAGTTAACATCTCTCGGATTAAATAATTGAATATTTGCCGGTTTAGATACCGAAAACCTCAAATGCAGACTTTTAATAATTTCAACATTCTTTGCATCGATCTTAACATCAGACATCGAAATGAGGATTGCTTTACATGACTCGTTTAAAATTATTAACGCTCTTTCTGCCGTGGAAATTTCTCTTAGAACAACAGCTTGACAATTTCCCGGAAGAACTAGGCTTTGTTCTAAATGTATATGACGTAATATGATATGATAGATGTTAGGCATTAAATATGCGTCAAGCGCGATTTTTATGTACGCTGACTTTTTCAGACAACATTCAAAGCCTAAGTATGTTCGCAAATCAAACATACCAGTACACTCCTTTATTATTATACCTTTGATTTTCTCGTTTAATACGATCTTTGAACCAGCTTGTACGGTTAGTTTTTCAAATATAACGTCGTCTATGTCCTGATCAACGTATATTGTTCCATAGATATGCACGTCCAACACATCCAACAATAGTATTTCTCCTTTTTTTCGTATTTAAAGAAAGTCTTATTCTTTTTCTTTATATCAATTCTGTTAAATCCGCCAATACCAGATAAGTTAAATTGCCCTTTTGAACTTTCTATCATAATTCTTTGAATGTTTCTATTAAAGGTCAGAATTACACCATCGATGGTTGTAGATCTTAATAGTTTAACACTTTTTAGATTATTTAGAAATAAAATGTCTGATTCAAATTCACACTCTATAAAGACCAGTTCTATAATATTAGGATGACTCGAGAGTATTCCATCATTTATCCTAACATTACATAGTTCCAAGATTACTTGAACGTGGCCAGGAAACGTGCTTATAAAGTCATTAGGATGAAGTCGACATCTTACAATTGTTACTACATTCATGTAATTAAAAATAGACGTGTTAATTTCTCTGGGCATTTCATTAATATTCAAAATTATTTCTCCGACATTCTTACCTATAAGAAATTTACTCTTTTGAACAATACTCATATTGTTATAAAGATTTCTATTTGCTCCAACGTTATTTATATTCGTCTCTTCATCATATATTTCCACGACTAACAACCTCTTGTGCACGTGTTTATTGAATTTATCATTCAATACATCGTCATTTTGTTCCAAACAACTATAATTCAAGTAAATGTTATCAAATAAAAACTCGATCGACAGTTCATGTAAATTGATAACTTTGATAATTTTGTTCGTATCAGCTTTTCTTGTTGTAGATACTTGTTGATCATTTATACCAACTAAACTAAACGAGATGTAAGAATTAACAGCATTCCTAAAATTCAGCGCGATATCATCTGTACCAAATAAAATATTTGATAGGAACGTTGTCTGATGATTAAACTCGTATTTTTCGGGATCTTCACTGTATTGTCTCAGTTTGTTGACCAAAGCGAAATTCTTATTGAAATGTGTGCACGCCACAGACGTCATCCATTTAATTCGGTATTTGAATGGAAACACATACTTTAAAATCATATACATCTCACAATTGGTGTAATATTCGGCGTATATATCTTTTAAATTAACGATTTTCATAAATAACGATTTTGACAACGGAACATTTAGAGTTACGAAGGATATGTCGTTGTTTTGTTCGATCACCTCATAGAAACATTTATACTCTGCCTTTTTTAAGGCGAAAACCGGTTGCAAAAATGTACTACGCCATGCTTTATTTGCAATTATTCGTCTTTGTGGTTCGATCGTAGGATAACTCTTGGACCTTAATTCTTTTTTAATTTCGCATAGACTTGAACAAGAGATGGATTCTGTTGAACATGTTCTCAGAAAGTTATCCAGCTCAGATTTTCCCAAATTGCCGTAAATTAAAAATTCTTTGCATCCTGTATATGTATAAGTTTCAAAGATAAGAATTACTTTCAGTGTTTTTTCAACGTAATCGTATAAGTTGTGAAGCATGGGGTGCCGATCAATCTTACTATCTTCTTTATTTAGAAACGTTTCAATTAAGTAATTAGCGTTTTACATTATTTGTAAATCAAATAATTATATGTTTTCTTCTGTTGGCAGAATAAAAATGTAAGAAAATACGATGAGATTGTTAACAGTGAAAAATGTTTATTTATGATAGTTACGACACATTTTCGCGATCTGGAAGATAATTTTGCCAAAAAAATTAATGAAAAAGTTAAATTGCGCTATTATAAGATATTAATTACGAGCGTTTAAATGTTAGATATAGTTATTAACGTTAATTGGAAGGAGATGGTTGAGAATCTCTGGAAATGTGTAAAATAGAGGTGCTAGTAGCCATTGGTGTGTTCGTGCTGTAGTTTGGATTATTAATTAGCCTTAATTAAAAAATACTTTTTTACTTATAATTACTCATTTTATATTTTAACAGGAGTATTAAGCACATGAAACACCATATTAGCAAACATTTATCGAATTGTTTGCATAGAAATGTCACCATTGTAGTTTTTGTCATGGTTATGACTTTATAATATCTTGAAATATATCGAACATACTTTATGGTATGAAAAAGCAACAAATAACTTGAAATATATGAAACTTTTACAAATTTGATAATAATTTTATCCGTAAAAGTTTAATCTACCAATCCATGTTTAAGATTTGCGACCATTCATATATTAAGATATATTAATCAATATATATGTTAATATAAATTATTTAACACATAATATAAATTAAGATGAATTTAAAACAGTTAATTAATACATAATTCTTGTTAACGTCCCAGTAATGCAAATTAACGACATTAGTTGAAAGAAACGTATTTTTGAACAATCAAAACCTACAAGACTATTCAATACTAGTTTATCAGTGTAGTACAAAGAGGTAACAAGCGTGTATTATAGCAAATAATAAGTTTTTAAAGTACATTTTGCTAATCTCAACATAGAAATTAAGATAATAACCACTTTCAACACAATAGTAGTATTTTTATAGTCACATCATGACATCTTGCTCTTTAGTCTGAGAAATTAGGCCTAAATATGTGTTTGACTCATTTTTACACTCAATATCGCCTTTTTACGGTATAAGCTAAATTTATTAGCTTATCGACAATTTATTTCAGTATTACCTCTTCTTCAAATCTTTTGATCGAAGTGTAACTCCAAACTGATATATAAATGTTCCGTTTGAATGGACTATTGAAAAAAATTTGCATTTTTCTGTATCTTTTTTCATATATTACGTGTGACTGATCATCTTTTGTCGCTAACTCATTAAAGAACTTAAAAATTTGAAATTAATTCAATTTGCTGTCTGTTTAGAGTATTTAACCCAACATTTTGCAGCTTTCTATATTTTATGTACATGGTCTTATTTAAGATAACTTTGGTGGCTTTAATTTTTTATTAAAAGCACTTTTATTAACATATCTCATACGTCGTACAACCTTCCAAATTTTCTGATCTATTAGGATCAGCCATGATCACCGGCTAATAATTTAATAAAGTTTTGATAGCGTTAATTTTCCCAAGTACAACTCGCAGGCATCATATATTACCTTCTTTCCCGTTCATAGGGTACAACTTCATCGTGTGAATATGCGATTAAGGACCTGTATATTCATTCATTAGAATATAAACTGAATGTTGCATTGCTCGAATGATATTTCTATGAATTTATAAAACTTCCCTTCTATCCAGCGATTATTTCCTTCATAGCGGCTTCACTCATTGCAATTTGGTAACAAATGGTGATGGCAGCTTATAAGGTAATATTTTTGCTCACGTGTTGTGCTCAATCACCGCACGAAGGAAATATTTAATTCAGTGTTGGAATGATTGGTAGTAACTTTAGCAGTAAGAAAGGACAAAAAAGGTTGATGAGAGTTCTAACTGAATTAATAAGTGAATTTACCATTGTTAACGATGAAAACGAAAACATAAATTAGAAAGAAGATGTAGATTAAAGCAATCATAACTTTAACTTGAATATTACGACACGAGACACCCGGTCCAACACCAGTTAGAAACTTATACTCGTTAATATAGGAAAGTTTTTTTGAAATAAAAGTTAGTTTAATGATTTCCCTCGTACACTCTACCTAAATGTAAGACAACTTGTTAGTATTCCAACGGCCTATCATCTAAACCACTCTCAAATGTCCTTAATACGTTATAACATCCATTAACATGTAAAGAATTTTTCATAGTTTGATTGTAGTTATAATATTCACTGTGTTGTGAACCACATAGGTCATATTGTTTCGCGAACAAATTTTTGCGTGATGTAAGAATTTCATCAATCAATTTAAATGCCTCAAATTAAATTTTTTATAACTATTGCTCTGTTTTTTCAAGTTTTCACCTATTATTTTGAGTTTATGCTTCAATGTTTCATTAATAGGACATATTTTCAACTCACGGCATGCTACATGATACGGTCCAGAATTTCAAATTTTAAGTTCCTTACATCCTTTGCCAATTCAAAGATTTTTTCCCGTGCTTTAATTATATTTGCTCGTATAAGAAAGAGATCCATCAATGAAGCGATAAGTTTTTCCGCATTTGCGTGAATATCATTTGATACTTTTATTCACTTCAAATATACACAATCACCGCCCGACTAAAATGATATAAGCCTTTATTTGTAAGGCTTCTGACTACTTCCTCCCGTATTCCTAGTATTTCATACAGTCTATTCATACACTTTTTAGACTCAGATAGAATACGCTTAGAGTATTTTTCTGTTACGAACAAATTCAGGCTTGATTTTACACTAGCAAGCATTTCACTTTCATTTATCATATCACTCTCTACTGAGCGCATCGTAAACTCGAATAAATTTATAATTTCATAGATCTTTCTTCAAACCGTGTTACAAGGCCTTCTATGCTTAACGATTTGTTAGAACAAGATGACAACTCAACAGACTCGCTATCCATTTCTTCTGCATTACTCACACTCTGTTCGTTAGACTCTTGTAGCACCGACTGTCGTGAAATAGAAGCTAAGTGCATAGCATTTGCTGCCCAAAAGTATGTTAAAACAAGCATGGATATTGTGATTTCGTCCTTTTTATATTTTTCTTTCTGATAAGCGCGATTATTATTTTCCATTGTAAAATTTTTTGAATATCTTTATGATAGTTATTGCAATATTTCTATTCATGAAACGGAGTATTATTTAGTTAACAGCTCAATTTGATTCAATAAAACTTCCAGAGTTCCCTCAATGAACCAGAAAGCACGTAAAAGTACAAAAAACAGTAATTGAACACGCATTCAGAGAAAAAAAGGAGGCAGGATGTAAGCAACTCTGATTCTACGTGTATTAGAGAGCAAAACACGGGGCTTTAATCCGCCAAAATAATCAATATACACAAATTTTAAATAATATACAAAGCGAACAAGTTATTAATATTGTATGTGTTTTTATTCTGAATCATTTTTAATCGTTTTATCGTGGTTTACGATGTATCATTTTTTATTCGTATTTCGGTTAAATAATTGAAAGTGATTCATAAAAACAGTAGGAATAGACCAATTTAACGTGTAATTGTAAGATTTGATTGTACAATTACCTATAAAAGTACACATCTTCTAGTTGAACAGTACCTTCTAACACAATTTACACATATAACAACTATTTACTGAGTTTTTCATAGCATATCACACAAATTGCGTATTAATAGCCCTCTGATCTCACCATAAACTGGTTCTTAGCCGCCATCTTTTCATTTTTATCCTTTGGCCCTTAGATGCAATACAATTTCAGCAAGGATACGCGCTTCAAACAGCTGCCCGAGAACATAAAAAAGCGGTTAATAACTTTGTATAACAAGACAAAGCAGCGCAAAGAGATCAAGTCTGAAGAATTAGACACCTCCATGTTTACAGCGCTGAGCACAAAGTTAACGAACGTACACAGCTACGAGCTGACGAAGAACTACGGGCTGCTGGTCGGAGCAGGAGAGTATTACAAGGAATGCAGAGAAAAGAACAGCAAGATGGATGCCACGGACGGACGAAAGGAGCTTGAAGATATGTGTAAGATATACAATGAGAGCATTGGTAGTAGAGATGTGCTTGGAGAGATGATTGATTGTGTATGTTTGATGAGCGGCAAGTTTTTGGAACTGAAGAGGAATAGAAACGAAAAGAAGAAGCTTTGAAGCCTGTGCTGGTGATATTTGAATAAATGTGATGTGATGTGGTGATTTGTGCTTTTTATGATTGTGGTCAATTCTCTCTTGATTTAGCGATGTGATACGTTCGTGTTTTAATAAATTTCTCCTCAGAAATGATTTTATTTACTGAATCGGTTTATTTACCATAGTTCTATCTTACAAGGTAAAATCAAATTATTTTGCCTGCTTTTACATAATAAAACGCAAGTACTTATTCTATATTGATATTATAAAGAATATTTTTGTGACAAAGCGTTGATCTTAGTATGTTATATCTACTCCATCATAGCGATTAACGTGCTTATAACATTTTTAATGTAACTAATACCATTTTACATATTTATTTTTGAAACGTTCTTTTACCGGTGCTACAAAGGAGAGCATTCTTAAGAAACGATTTTATTCTGATTTCTAATCTTTTTTACATTCGTTTTATACAATTGAAATATTTTCGTAGTGACAGAGTGTATAGTGGTAGGATGATGCTATTAATAATTTAATAAATAAACATACTTTCAGGAAAAGACATTGTCGTAGAACAGGTTATACTTAATATCGCTGGTTGCCAATTTATGTTAGTGTATCAACACCAATATTAGTGTGGTAGGAACAAAGTACATTTTCTGTGTGCGATCAATTATGATTTAAACATGTTGAATAGGTATTGGGTGAATGTTGAATTATTAATTAAATATGTTTTTTCAAAAAAATTAATTATGATTTCAGATCATCAACCGTAGTTTTCTTTTTTAGTCTACTTGCTTAATCGTATGTACTACTGCTATGATGTAATAACTAATCCTTGTTGTAAATATTATTGTAATTGAATCGATTATAACTACCATAACCAAAACAAAGTGTATTCTGCCGTATACACTTAAATAAAATATTCATATTATTCAAGAAATAGCACATTTTATCAGATCATCCGGAATAATTCTAATAAATAACGCGTTTATAAAATGTTCATCAATGTGATCAATGAACGTAAAAGTAAGATATACCATAGATTAAATCATTATTTACAGCCGAATGGTTAAAATGCACAGCATGTTTACACGTGCTATACTATTACTTTTCTATTAAATAACATATTCATTAATATTATGATTGCTATCTTTCGTGTTGACATTAAATAAAGTAGTTTCCTTAAATAATAGCTAAATAACGTAAGACGTTTCGCCTTAGTATTTTATTCTTTATTGATTGTTATAAATTGTTTTATTGTTTAGAACCTGTGAGGTTATCTATTAGCAACGTGTTTTAAAATGAGAGGTTGTGCATTACTATCGTAGTAATCTTTCAAGTATCGTAGATATTAAACCTACCTAGCATATTATTAGCAATATATAATGTAAAAATGATCGTAGTGATCTTTTCATGAGATGGAAGGTTAATCACGGGATTCTTTAAATAAAGCTCTTCCATTCTAGAAAAAAGTAATCTTTCAAGTATCGTAGATATTAAACCTAACTAGCATGTTATTAACAATATAAAATGTATAAATGATCATATAACTTACAATACAAGCGCATTCTACCTTACGAATTGAGAAGCCCTGGCAACACAAAATACAATACGTTTACACATTTTTAATTCCCGCCCAGTAAATTTTAAGAACCATTTTACACACGTGCTCAACAAAAGAGTAGCCCAGAATGAGCACACAAAAATTAACAATTGTTATCTCCCATTCCTCCATCAACGATAGACCAAATTCAGCGCAGTAGCGGAGATAGAGCCTTGAGCAGTATCTTTTTACCTTGCGTACGAGCATTCCCTGCAACGGTTTAGGAATGGTTTTAAAGGCTGAAACGATATGTTTTGGACGCGTAGCAGTTCTAAAGATATAAAACGATAAAATAAGTATTTTATAACTGAACAGAAAGTGCTATAAAGGTTTTTTGCCCGTATTTTACGTTTGATGATAGAAAGAGATATTTCTTGCTTTGAGTGCTTTATATGTATTGAATGACAATATTTGTTAAATGGTACTATCGTTTCTTCACAAACCGCAATATTTCTTTTGTTTGAAAGTCTGTCTAATCAACACCTCACACTTCCTACAGACAGCAATATAAATGAAGAAATATTTTACCACGTGCAAGGCGTGAAGACTTAAATAAAGCTAATTATAGTAGTTGCAATTATTATTAGCAGTTTATTGGTATCTACACGACATATCACCACAGCCATCATTAACCACGTAGCATTCTACCACAATAACCACCATGTAATCATCCAACCATTCATTTTGTATTACTCCCCTTCTTATTCTCGTTCTCATACTCAAGATCAATAATACATTCAGGTGCTAAACACAGCACCCTATCCTTCATATCACCAGCATACCTTTCCCACACTCTATCCTCCACCTTCTCCATCATCTCAATCTCCCTTCTGGGCACAAACATCCAGTAGTGCAGCTTAGCGCTCTTCTCCTTTCTAATCTTTACAAATTCCGGATTCTTGGACAGCAACTGTCTGATATTTCCCTTCCAGGTCATTGAATTGCTTACGAGGAATAGGTTGGGATGCTTGTTCTGGATGTATTGAAATATTTGGTTGCTGGTTAATTTCTTGTGTGGAGAGGAAAGGATTGCCTCTTTGATGATGGTGTAGTATGTAAAGTCTTTGTGTACGCGTATGTTTTTTGGCATGGGAGGATGTGAGCGGATGTTTTTTTGTTGGTAGTAACAGTTTGTTTGTGTTGAACTGTAGAATTAGATGTTGAATTGTAGAATAAGGTGTTGAATTGTTGTAAGAGATTTTCTAAAAGCAGATGTTGAATTGTAGAGGTAGGCGTAGAGAACATTGTAAGAGATTTTCTAAAAGTATTCCTAGAGAATATTTCTAGAGAATATTTTAAGAGATGTTATAAAAGATTTTGTAGAAATATTTGTAGAAGTAGCTTTAGTAGTTATCGTAATAGCAATTGAGAAGATATTGTAACAATTATTGAGAAGATATCGTAATAGCAATTGAGAAGGTATCGTAGTACGTGTAGAAGAAGATGTAAGAATGTATAATGTTAAATGATAGAAAATATAATAGAACATATATAGAACATATAATAGAATGTGCATCTAAATTGTAAGGGAACATTAATATTAGATCGCAGTAAGAACGTAAAATCTAATAAAACGTAATTTATTTCTACCACTCTATAACAACCTTTAAGATTAACACGTAAGTAAGCGCGTATTATCATTTTCCAAAAATGTTTTTATTTATCATTTTGCACGTATTACCAAATAAAACAAGATTTACTCGTATTTTAACCATTTCTATTAAATTTAATGATAATTAACTTTTCAATTCATTTTCATATTATTCTGTCCAAAGCACCTGCACCGGTCCACAAAAGTTTGTTTGCATTCTTTTGGAGGGAAAATGGAGAAAGTGCAAAAATGCGCGGTATTTTTGTAAAAATACGTTTTACCCATTTCAAAAGTATGTTTATCGTATTTATGATTAGTTAAATTCTTCATATTCTTTACCTTTTCTTTTATTAAAAGTTAGTTTAATTATCATCTTATAACATATCATCTGTAAACACACTCTTCTGGTCTGCTGGGACCAACCATGGCCACCGGCCTTTGGTTCATGGTCACATTCTTTACCTAATCACGTATCTAACGTTTATTTTTAAAAATACATTTTATTATCTCCTTACAACATGTCAATTCTGCTGAAAAGAACGTTTAATTATTGTTCACTACGCCTCACGAGAGAAAAAAAGGATCACGTGCAAAAAATGAGAATGAACCACAAATAACACGACACTACAAAAGACTCTTCAGGAATAGATCACAGTTCAAAAGGCAGTTTAATATCAAAAACTAAAATGTTTATTAAATTAGCAAAAATTTAAAAAATCGTAGGATATAACACTAATGACTATAATTTAACATCACAGGCTGAATAAGACAAGAATTGCAAAAGAACTAACGCTTTAGACCATGAAAACAATTAAACACCTAAACTGTCGATCAGAAAATAGAATAAGTAACATTTTAACAGACCATAAAAACAATTTAACATCACAGGCCGAATAAGACGAGAATTACAGAAGAAGTAACGCTTTAGACCACAACAACTAACACGTAAACATTCGATCAGCAAGAACAACATCATCACCGGTCAGCTCGCCCATCGTTGTCCATTCATCATCTCAAACGCACGCACCTAAACTAACAGTTTTATTTAAAGATCCTGGCTCGGCTTAGCCTTCCCCCTCAACATCTCCGCAGTAGCAGGGTGCTTAACACCACCCCCTTTAATCAACCAGCTGCTACTAATAACACTCATCTCATCATCCTTGCTCATCCCCAGATTGATATGCCGCGGCGTAATTTTCTTTTTGCCCTCCGCCTCGCATTCATGGCGCGCAAGGTCTAAAATCTCGGCAATGAAGAAGCCGCATGCAAGCGCAATCGCATTTATGCCGTCCCGTGCTATTCTTAGGCCGGTGGTCTGTTTGAGGGAACGGCGCGGACGCGAGCCGCCGAAAAGCTTGCGGCCGTCCACTAGGTCATCTGCGTGGATTGGATCGCTCTTTCCTCGTTTTGCTGTTGCCATGGGGTACCAATTTTTTGTGTTTTTTTATAGTTTTGGAGACGGGATTGGAGGGAAAAAACGCGGTTGATGAGCACGGCTGGGCGTAATGGTGGTTGGCAAGGAAGATGAAATATTATGACGGGGATTGTGCATAAACACGGTGTTTGTTAATTCAAGGAATGTTTGAAGGGACAGGAAGAAAGGGGGGAGGGAAAAAAGGGGGGGGGGGAAAACAACGAGTGTTAATTAGGTAAGGAGAGTGGTTAGAATGTAGGGTTAGAGGGTTAGTGGTTGGGAGAGGAGGAGCAGAGGGATAAGAGGTAAGGAGAGGGGCAATGAGTTAAAGAGGAGGAGCAGAGGGTTAGTAGGTAAGGACAACGAGTGAGAAGAGGAAAGGAGAGGGATAAGAGGTAAGGAGAAGGACAACGAATGAGATAAGGACAACGAATGAGAAAAGGAAAGGGGAGGGATAAGAGGTAAGGAGAAGGACAACGAATGAGATAAGGACAACAAATGAGAAAAGGAAAGGAGAGGGATAAGAGGTAAGGATAAGAACATAAAAATATAAAGAATAGCAACGCATTAAGGACGTGGTATAGAAAAGAGAATGTTAACGTTAAACATCGTACAATTTCACAGTAAATGCTTTATCTACTAAGAATTGAACAAAGCAACAGTAACGCAGTGTAAAGATGCATAAAAGAATAAAGAGGAGTGGTGGCATTAAATGATGATAAGCATGATAAAGAGATAAATTGTTGATAAGAGGATGAAAGGGTTAGAAGAGGGTAGGTGAATAGAATAGGAGGGTAGAAGAGGATAGTAGGAGAGGAGAGTAGGAGGGTAGAAGAGGAGGGTAGGAGAATAGAATAGTCTACGAAAGAAAAAATAGAGTAGTTTACGAAGGAAAAAATAGAATAGTCTACGAATAATAAAGAACAATAATAAGAAGAAAGAATAGTTTACGAGCAACAACTCACGAACAACAATTTACAATTTATGAACAACACCTGATTATAATAAGAACAACCGTTTAATAACACTAACTAAGAATGCATCGCTTACTTCCTAACAATTCTATTGCTGTCCATCAGATCACCTACAAGGAAGTATTTCATACCCTTCCACTCAAAATGGAAGAGCCGTCCCTTCTTGCCCACTATTCTGCACCGCCCTCCACACTCCATAAGCAGCGCAGTTCTACTCTCACCGATCACTGTGCCGCTAAGCATTCCAACACGCAAACATGCACCAGCAAGATCAGCGGTACGTAAAACACCAGGCACGCTGTACGATTGCTCTACGGTACGTATGAAGGAGTGTTGCAGGGCCTCTACTGAGTGGCTTGTTATGGTACGTCTTGGTAGGGATGATAGTTTGGTGCATACCGGCTTTTTGGAGTGTAGGTGGAGTATTGGTGGTTTAGAGGGTGCCTTGGGCAGTTTGGCGGTGTAATGTGCGACTGCGTTGAATTTCTTCATTTTTGGATTGAAGGGCGTAAATGATGGGCTGATCATCTTAGGTTGATCCTCATAGGCACGTATCTTTCAACGTATGCATCGTTGCTTAACACGTACATTTTCTCTTATGTTAGTCCTAATCCTTCTAACTTATCGCATTGTCTAATTCTATTCAATTTACTGCTCCTCTACAACTTTTATATTCTATTCCTTTTTTACTTGAACGTTCGTTTAATTAACACCTCTTCATACACCAGCAGCCTTGGCAAATGAACGTCTTTCTTTTATTATGATTAATGGCATCTTTTATCTTTCTGTTAGCGTAAACACAACAAAACTATAATGAATAGGTTATCCTGATGGAATACTCTGCTAAATACTTAAAAATAATAATCTATTACTTAATAACTGCGTATAAATATGAAATAGATTTGTTATTATGATTTATTAAGTTCTACTAAAGGCCGTAAAATTGAATAGAGAAAAGAATGTAGTAGTATAGGCACAGTATTTACTCTACTATTATGAATAGTATTAAACGTATCGTTAGCTATAAAATATATTAATTTACAAGTAAATTACATAAAATTCTTATAAATACGCTTATATTACTACAATTAAGGGAACTATAAGGAATGAATTAGTCCAGCATACAACCTCATCTAATGATTTATATCTTAGTGTATTCCTTGACAAATAACGTATTGTTAGTTAGATGGAATGTTTATATTTAAATATGTCCTTTAAAAAAGATGTATTTTCATAAAAATATTTTTTAATTTTTTCTTTTATTAAAAGTTAGTTTAATTATCACCTTATAACATATTTTTAGTCGTTATCACTGCATTATTCTGCTGTAGTATATTATAAATAATTTAAAAGGATTTAAATACGTAATTAAAAGGATAGTAGATCATAATACGTACGTTAAAGAATAACGGTCATTTCTGCAGTGTTGATTAGAATGTAAATCACTATAAAAATGACATAAAGGATGAATTGGTACATGAAGTTGATTATTTTTTTATTAAAAGTTAGTTTGATTATCACCTTATAACATATCATCTAACTAAACATTACATGAAGTTGATAATAGAACAGGTTTATTTTCATGAAACATCGTATTTCATTAAAATACGTAGTTATAGGATGTTCTTGAAAATACGTAATTATAGGATGTTGGTGAAAATACGTAATTATAGGATGTTGGTGAAAATAAATTTTATTATCTTAAATTGAGTTATAATTTAATTACTAACTTTTTTATATTTTTTATGGCAACAACAGATTCGTAAGACGTTGTAAAAAAGGAACAAATACTCTTTTTTATTAAAAGATGGTTTAATTATCTCCTTACACAACAACACCTATTAAACACACTCTTATAGTCCAGTGGACCAACCTTGAAATTAAAAATTCTTATTGTTCATACCCCCTAAAATGCTATACATCGGTGCAAATCCCACAATAACCTTCAAAACACGTACTAAGCCCCCCCTCACATGCTCACTCTCCCCACAATTCTCCATTCACCTGTACACCAACCACACATGCATATACGGCAACGCAGTACATCACGTATGCATTGTACGCAAGGAATGCATCGTTTCGTTTCTTTTTACGATGCGTATGACTGTGAGTGATTTTGTGTTTGCTGGGGATGGGGATGAGGCAATGGTTTGGGTGGAGTATTGGCGGTGTGTGGATGGGGGTACGGTGGGTAAACGATTGGAGTATTTGAAGGGCGTTGTTAAGACGGGGTAGTTTGTTGAGGTTTGATAGGATTGTTATTTTATAGTGGTGTTAGGGTGTTGTTATTACTTATGATGTTATTAATTATTATTACTTATGATGTTATTAATTATTTAATGCATCACTTTATGCGCATAAAACGTTATACATTAGAAGGCTTAACATTAAGGCGTTTTAACGTTAGAGAGGTCTTAACATTAAGGCGTTATAAAAGTCTTTGGCACTATAAAGTTCTAAAATTATAAAAAGTACCCCATGCGCATAATAAGCCTTAATTTCTTAACACAACAAACTTTAACGCTGTAAGGTCTTAAAATAACAAACCTTAATTTCTTAACCTCTACAAAAACGTTTTTATTTATCTTCGCTTATTCACACCTCCTAGTAAACACTGACCGGCGTTCTTCCACAACCACTCGCAGATCTACCGCGCGGATATCCCGTGCCACACTCAAAAGTACCACATCCAATGATTGTGCCAGAGTACGCGTTAGGCGTGTACCGCGGTGCACAATCGTTCCTATACGGGTGCGCATGTCTTGATGCACCCGTTTTGAATGCTATAACTGAATTTGCACGATTGCATGCATCGCGCAGGTACGCCTCGCAGAAGGACAAGAACAGCCGAGCGGTTGAGCCGAGATACACCGGCAGGCCAAGGGTCTGGCACAGTGCTAAGTAAACGTTGAGCCTGCCGATGATAATTTTCTGGAAGTATGGCAGCTGGTAGTTCGTGCCCTGCACTTCCAGCGGGTTGAGGGCCACCCACGAGTCTATGAACGTTAGCTGGTCGTCCACCTTCACCACGGCAGCATAAACGTTAAGAGCGCCTTCGTTTGCCATGCTGTCCAGTGCGGCCATGCGCGACGGACAGCGCAGGAAGAAGCCGTTCTGGTCGGCCAGTCTGTAATTTTCCTTGCCCCTGATCTGCAGGATGCCCCTGGAGATGTACGCGCCGACCTGCGCGCTCTCGTCCGCACCGGTGAGGTATTTGAAGCCGCTCGTGTTGTGGATGCAGTGCGCCAGCAGGATGGTAGTGCGGCGCACGTCTCCCTTAAAGAACGCGAACATCAGGCGTATCAATTCGCACACCTCCTGCGTGGGTGTACAGCCGTTGGCGCGCAGGAAGCAGCAGACGCCCTTTATGTATATGTCGATCTCTGTCTGCTTGCACTTCTGTGCAGTGCTGCTGTACCGCACAATACACGGCAATACCTGTTCCTTTGTATCTTCGCAGCGTGTCTTGTCCCATATGCACTTGGCCGTCTCTGCGCGGTAGCGCCGTGAGTTTTCGCCGGAGAGCAGCGCATCGCCCAGCTTGAGGTTGCAGCCGCGTGGTTCAAAGCAGTCGGCCTCACAGCAATCGTCGTGTGCATCGTCGAGTGTTGGCAGGTCACTTGTGTAGTACAGTGGCATAAGAAGAGCTAAGAGAAGTGTATGTTGCATGTTTATGCGTTTGATGGTTATTTTATAGTTTTGGAGTGATTAATGCGATGATTGAGTGGTAATTAAAGATTGTGATAAATTATGGGAGAGTGATGAATGACGGGTATTAAACAGTATTTGTAGTGATAGTATATTGGATGTAGGGGATTAGTATAGTATAGGGGATTAGTATAGGTAAGGTATAGTGTAGTGTAGGTATAGTATAGTGTAGGTATAGTGTAGATAAGTGTAGTAAGACTATAATTATCTATTACTATTACTAATCTATTAACATTTTCTATTATCTATTAACATTATCTTTTAATATTATTTATTACCAATCACTTAATTAATGAATTGTTTGATTGTACTGTTGATTAATTGATTGGTAATGATAGTTGGTCATGAAAGGAAGAGAATGTTCATTAATAATAAATAATAGATAATGTTAATAATAATAGATAGTGTTAATAGATAATGATAGTGATAGATAATTATAGTCTTACTACACTTATCTACACTATACTATACCTATACTACACTTACCTACTCTTACAATAATTATATTCTTTCAATTATCCTACATTTACCTATTAATTACAAATTGATGTATTTCTAACACGTACATGGCGTACACTGCAAGAACTGATTAATACGTAAATAACGGAAATAAAACAAAAATATTATAAAGAAAATGTACAGTCATACTAAGAATGTTTTATTTATTAGATTTACATTGTTTATAAGGAATGTATGATTGTAGGATTAACAGGGCTTATAAGAAATGTATGATTATGGTAATTATTATGTACGATTGATATTTATTATTTTAAAATGATAACAATTGAAATACTCTTCTGCTCTTTATTATTTTAACTACTCTTTATTATTTCAACTACTTTAACTACTTGACTACTTTAACTAGATCAGTTACTTTAACTACTTTAACAAAATTACAGTACTTTTACTATTTCAACTACTTTAACTACTCTTTATTATTTTAACTACTTTAATGATCTTATCCTTTATAATAAACAATAATACAACATATCAATCCTTCTAAACACACAAATACGTTCTACTACATTGCAGTTGCACTACATTTGTTTATTCTTTTAAAATTAATTTATTTCTCATCCTTCCATTCTACTACGGCACATCACATGTGATGCTGTACTACACCACCATCAATATTATAAACTATACTCATTTTTAATGGTTTATTGCAATTAATCAAAGTATTTATCACGTCATAACGTATTAATAGACACGTAAATAAAAAAGAAGGAAATTATTATTTTATGGTTGTTTAAGTTTATCATAGACAAATAGGTTAAGAGAGAGGTTTCTTGTGGTGTATTACCTGATTAATCTTATTGATAGTTAACGTGTATTACTATTATACTGGTGGTATACGTTTTAATACGCCTGTTTGTATTTATAATTGTTGCTTAAAGAGGATACTTTATTTAATGTTGATATGAGGAGGTACTACTTTCAAAAATAATGAATTCTATTATAGTCTATAGATTTGTATTTGTAATAAATTATTCTACAGTCTATAGATTTGTATTTATAATAAATTATTCTACAGTCTATAGATTTGTATTTGTAATAAACGTTTGTAATATGTTAATAATTATTATGATTGGCACTTTTGAACTCATTAGCTCGTATTTAACGCCTTTGTTATCGTACTGTTAGTAGTTCATTGATTTAATTAAATTGTTAATTTATGATAAATTAATGGAACCTTGTAATTCTATTGCTCTATGGTTAAAGGTTGTCTTGATTAGTAATTGTTAAAGAGTTATTGTTGTATTAGATTGTTATTTTATTGATGTGTGAGAATGAATGTAAGTATTTATTATTATGGTATAGTATACGTTATTTTATAGTTTAAAGGTTAGTTTTGTCTTCATTATACTAAAAGGATCTAATTATAATGGTTAAATAATTATAATGATTGAATGGTATGTTATACTAACTTACATACATACTATACTAACTTATATACTATATTATTATAACAACTTACCTACATACTATACTAACTTATATGGATAATATTATACTAATTTTATTTAATTTTATATTAATTTATTATATTAAGTTAATTATTACGTAATTCTTATGTACCTAATGAATGCTATAAATATATTCTATTATAAGAGAAAGTATTACATAATATAGAATATGTACCATAATTATCTAACAAATTAATATCAACAATGCTAATATAAAAATAATTCTTACGTTGATTGGTCTATTTAAAATAATTAACTGTCTTTATATCATATAATGTTGTATAATGTTGTATAATGTTGTATAATGTCGTATAATGTCGTATAATGTCGTATAATGTGTTATTAACCATCATTTATTCTTTCTTCCAAATATTCTTAATTATTATTAATACAAGTGTTAATCACAGCACTCCTCAATAACTCTTCTCAATTCTTTACAAGTATTTCTTTATATCACCTATCATTCTATTTATTATACGAACAATGAAATAAATTCCTCTTAACAACACAAAAGTGCTAATTCTTCTATTAAGCACTTAACACCAATCAAATCAAGCAATAACCTTAAGATGCATGGTAAGTATTAGAAGATTCTTCTTAAAACATAAAAAACGTTTTAATTAAATTTAACATCCTACATTCCTTAGTAATTAATTAAAAATTAATATTAGTTATAAATTATGGCTTAGTATTGGTAAATAATTTATAAATTATTAATTTAGCATTGGTATAGTATTAATTTAGTATTGGTATAGTATTAATTTAGTACTGGTATAGCATTAATTAAGTATTAGTATAGTATTAATTAAAAGTAGTTTAGTATTGGTAAAGTATTAATTTAGTATCAGTATAGTATTAATTTAGTATTAGTATAATATTAATTTAGTATCAGTAAAGTATTAGTTATAAACTATGGTTTAGTATTAGTTTAGTAGTAATTTAGTATTAAGTCATAATTTATAACTAATACTGTACTAATACTAAACTAATACTAAATTAATACTAAACCATAGTTTATAACTAATACTAAATTAATACTAAATCATAATTTATAACTAATACTTCACTGATACTTAATTACTACTAAATCATAATTTATAATACAATCATCCACGTATTTATACCCATTCTAATTTCTAATTCGTACAATCACAAACACATTATCACTCAACCATGGTATGTAGGATGGATGGTTTACACCCCTTCTATGAATCAATGGTACGTTAAGGAGTTGTTAAGCTTAGGGAGGTATGATGAAGCTTTAGAGTATCTTTATGGTGTACTTAAGGATTATGAGGATGAGAGAGTAGATTATAGAATTGATATAAAGGACAGAGAGTTAAAAGATAAAGAGTTGAAGGAAAGAGACTTGGAAAAAGATTGGAAGGATAGAGATCGGAAGGATAGAGATCGGAAGGATAAAGATTGGAGGGAAAGAGACTTGGATAAAGATTGGAAGGATAAAGATTGGAAGGATAGAGAGAAAACTTTAAAGGAGAAAGAGAATGACAAGAAGAAAGAGAACGATAGAAAGAATAACAACGATAGAAAGAATAACAATGATAGAAAGAATAACAATGATAGAAAGAATAACAATGATAGAAAGAATAACAATGATAGAAAGAATAACAATGATAGAAAGAATAACAATGATAGAAAGAATAATAATGATACTAATACTAACAAAGATACTAATACTAACAAAGATACTAATACCAACAAAGATACTAATACAAATAACAAAACAGAACGTTCATCAATCCATGCTCTACTGGGCGCAATCCACCTCAAAAAAAAAGATAACAACCGTGCAATCATCCACTCCATCCACTCAATCAATCTAACTGAGCAACCACTTGCCCTATCAACGCTTGCATCGGCATACATCAATGTAGGAGATTATAGGCGTGCGTTGCTGTATAGTAAGCGGTATAGTGTTATGATGGATGATTATGAGAGTAGGTGCCGATATGCTGCTCTTTGTATTGTTGTAGGAAGGGGTGGTAAGGATGGGGATGGATATGGTAAGGATAGGTATGGTGAGGATGATGGGGATGCTGTAGGAAGTGGTGGTAAGGATAACATTGATGGGGATGGTAAGGATAACATTGATGGGCGTAGTAAAGAAAACATTGATGGGCGTAGTAAAGATGGTAAAGATAACATTCATAACATCCATAAAGAAAATAATAATTTAAATAATGAGAGACTGTGGATGAAGTGCTGTAGAAGGGAAAGGGGCAGTAACCATAGAAATGATATTTTTAGGGCGGAGGTTGTTGATGAACTACCAGATGAAGGGAATGAGAGAGAAGATATGAATGAAGGGAATGAGAGAGAAGGTATGAATGAAGGGAATGAGATAGAAGG
>JH993952.1:0-51927 GCA_000316135.1 Trachipleistophora hominis | reverse complement strand
ATAAAAATGAGAGAGAAGGTAAGAATGAGAGAGAAGATACGAATGAAAAGGACGTGCAATACGACCCAACAAAAGAAATTAACCAACCAAGCAAAACAACAATAAAAACACTGCACAGACAAGCAGTGCTCTCAACATGCACCCACCACATAAACACCCGCCAACCCGTCCCAGAGACAGACCGTGAGCACTTCATACAAAAATACACCGATCAGCTCAGCAATGGCCAGTTCATGCAGGCAATACACATCCTGCAGATGATCTACGCAGTAAAAGAACGTGCACAGCTCGTACCACATCTTATCAAGACAGAGCAGACAGCCGTGCTCAGGATGATGCTGCATGCCAATACGTGCACGTGTGTTAAGAGAAGCGTTGGGATGATGCTTGAAAGGATAGTGTGCAATCAGAAGAGGTGCAGGTATGAAATGGTGCTGTTTATGTTGATGAATGGACATGAAGAGATGGTGAATGAGCTTATGTATGAGATTGATGAGGTTAATGAGGATGAGTGGGGTAAAGAAGTTGAGGGCAATGATAAGGAGAGTGATGATGAGGAGGATGATGATGAGGAGGGTAATAGAATAAAGGGTAAGGGTAGTAATAGAATAGAGAATGATACGTATGAGGGTAGGGGTAGAATAGGAGGTAGTAATACCAATACTAAGACTAAGATTAACAATATTAAGAATATTAACAGTACCAGTACCAATAATAAGAATATTAACACTAACAATGATAAGACTAAGACTAACACTATTAACAATACCAATGATGTTAATTGTAATAACCATAATGATGAACTGTGGAGAGTGCTAAATGAATGGCAGCATACGTAACACTAACACCATGTTACAGCCGCAGGATGAACAGCCCATCAAAGTTTAATTAAACGTATGAAGAGAAGAACTGCGTAGGATAGGCTGTAGATGAATGTTTTACTGAGGAGAGCTGTTAGAGGGGGTATTACTGTTTAGTGTTTTATAGGGGCAACGTTTTACGATCAATTCTTAGATTCTTACTAATCATGTAAAGAATTAATTGCAGTATTAGATAATTAGTATCAGATAAGTAGTAATAATAATAACAGTGTTAGATAAGTATTAATAAAAGTATTAATATTAATAAAAGTATTATTACTATACTTATCTAATACTAATTATTTGATACTAATTATATAATGCTAATTATCTGATACACTTATTATTACTTATCTGATACTAACCTAACCTCTAACCCTTAATAAAACCCTAATACTAATCTAACCCCTTACTCTAATACTAATCTAATACTATCCTAACCATACTTATCCCTAACCCCTTACACTAATAACACTCAAACCATACAATCAATATCAAACTCTCCTACACAAGTAACACACAAATTATGAACAACGCTGGATAGAGAAGGGGCACGCCTCTTTAATTTATATAAATACGCTCACTGGCACACAGACCATATCCTAACACGGCCATCACCACTGGCACTCACCATCATACCACCAACCACCCCCACACTATGCACAGGCTCACCATGCCCAACCAGTCTCTCCACGCTCTTCATCTCCTTATCAAAAAAACGCACCACATTGTCCGTCCCACTCGCAATCACAAACGCATCAAGAAAGCACACGTTGACCACCGTGTCACCAAAACTGACGGGCCCAAACACAACGCTGAGCGTATCGCTCTGCACCTTCAGCAGAAAGATCGTCTCATCGGCACTGCCTGTCACGAGGTAACTGCTGCACGCGGACACGGCAACTGAGAGCACGTCTTTCGTGTGGATGGCGTGCTCGCGCACGCTGCCCGTGCTCATATCGTAGCACAGCACCTTTCCAAGGTGCGTGCCCGTAAAGATGAGCATGCCGCCCTTGTGCTTGCATGTTGCCATGCACAGCTGGCGGTCCTCTGCATTGGACACGCCGTGCACGGCGTGTCCATCTTGCACGCGCTTTACGAACGTGCTGCCCATCACGTACAACTCATTGTCGCGCTGCTGCATTGCGCACAGCTTCTCCGGCCCACTCGCACTCTCAAGCTTGAAGGTGTCTAAGCTCCACTTTCTAAGCACACTGTCACTCTCGTACGTGTACATCGCATTCTCACAGATGGCAACGAGCGTGCCAAGCTCTCTTGACGCGCCGTTCGGCGCGTCAAAAGGAACACGCTCAATGCTCTGCGATGCGTTGCTCAGCTGGTGCATGCTCCTGTCCTCCAATCTGATCACGTACGAGCACAGATCAGTCGTAAATCCTAAGAAACGCTGGTTATCTGAGAGAACGACCATTGCCGGCACACACCCCAGATTAAAAGAGTGCAGCAGGGACACGTTGATGAGCGGCACGCCCTCAACCACCCAGTCATGGCCCATCTTCAGGCACGGCATGTCTTTGCGCTCGACGCCCCTGTCACGCTCAGCTGGCCGTTCTGCTCCGTGCTTCTCAGGCATCCTACGCAGGGATGCTATGTAATTCTGCATGTCGCGTATGCAGTGCCTGCTCTTGTCAAGGTCCATCAGGATGTGTTCCTGCTTGTCTTCAATTTCTCTGAGACGCTTTTTTAGCTGCGTGTTTTCTGTGAGGATGCTTTCGTATTCTTTCTTCATGAGATCGTGCAGTTCGAAGAATCGGCGGTACATGGGGGGTGCGTTATTTTGTGGGGATGGTAAGGGGTGAATTGTAAAAAATTTGTGGTAGAGGATGGAGATGTAATTAATGATGTAGTTGGTGATTGTTGATGTGAATGATTAAAAATGTGAATGATTAACGATGTGAATGATTCAATATGTGAATGGTTAAAGATGTGAATGATTAACGATGTGAATGATTAACGATGTAGTTTGTAATTAAAGATGTAGTTTGTGATTAAAGATGTGAATGATTAAAGATGTGAATGGTTAAAGATGTGAATGATTAACGATGTGAATGATTTTAATGAATCTATTTAAATAATAATCTATTACTATTATGATTTACTTATAATCATAATAGATTGATGAGTCGAAGGCTATGCTTAAATGATTGGTATTGTAATTAAACGGTAGAATAAGAATAAATAAATTGATCGTATAATTCGTACAATGGTAAAATAATGTAAATGGTAGTAAAAGATAGAAAAGGGAAGAGAAATAACAAACAGTAATAACAAATAGTAATAACAAATAATACTGTTAAATAGATAGTATTAATCATTAATACTAATCATTAATACTTAACTACCACCTACAATACTAATATTACTGTGCTATTGCTAATCATACAACAAATTAAACAAACTTTAATAAAAGATTAAAGAACCATCTTAGAACGTAACAACAGGTTGATTAGAACGGTAAAAAAGACGAAATACGCCATATACACCCGTTTTCTGCAAAATAAAATAGGAAAATATTTTCTTACGTGAATGTTAGGATAAAATAGAAAGTGTGGTAAATGCTTTTAATGGATGGGATGTACTTGGATGGTACGTTCTGTATTGGAACAAGATAGTGTGGCGGGAGAATGTAATCGTGTTGTCTTGAATAGGTAAAATGTGTGGTAAATAATGGAATGCAAATTTTTTCGATGGACAATACGGGCAAAAGTACGAATGGGTCATGCTCATCGTTCTAATCACACGTGTTAGATTGGAGTGCTGTCATTTTTTGTTTTGATACGGTTAGTACTAATGATATGTATGGTTGTATCATTTGGTCTAAATGGCTGTATACGATATTTAAACGCTTGTTACGAATTATTTTTGGTATTTTTGACAGTTTTTAGTTTTTTATAAAACCTTCTTTATTTATCTCCTTCATATTTCACTTATTTTATAAAACCTTCTTTATTTATCTCCTTCATATTTCACTTATTTTAATTTACTCTTCTGGTCTGATGAGACCGACAATGGTCACTGGCATTTCTATGAGACGGTTTGTGTCGTTTTCCTGTAATGTGTCTTCTTTGATTGTGTTGTATTTTTGAATTGCTTGTTCTACGAGAAAGTGCTGCAAAAAAGGAAATTATTTTAAAAATCGTAAAAATTTTGCTTGCGTGTTTGTTTTGGATTTTTTTTATTTATTAAATTAATTTATATGATAAAACATCTCATCATGAGATATTTTAAGGTTTATTATATTTCTTTGTTACTTAAACTTGTTAAATAGTGCTTTATATCTGTACTGTTGTACGTAACGTTGATATTATGCTATTGATTTTTTAACAATACGTACGTTACATGTAATTATAGAGCGGTGGTGCATGGTATAACACCATTTATTTACTTGTAAACACGTTTTTAGTATACTGCGGTCTTTTTGTTAGAAGAAACACCATCAGTGAGACGATACATTCTTATGTTGTAAGATAAATTTGTATGCTTACCTTTTTACCCTCTACTACAAATATTTATTGTTATAACACTGCTATGTTTATAATTAATACTTATTTCGTGATATTACAGTTTTTACTGATACAATACTCTTATAATACCATCATAATAAGAGTATATTTAGTAAATTATTAGAAGATTAATTAATTAATTGAGAATTGCAGGGCGCAATCGATAGCGCTTAGTCTCATAATCTAAAAGTCGTAATAAGATGGACAATTAGTCATCAGATTTTTAAATAAAACTCTTTTAGTCAAGAAAAAATTGAGAATTGCTATCATTTAATTATAAAAGTTAGAAATATTAATATTTCTATGTCATCCTCTAAAAAAGTGTTTTATTAGTTTCTAAATATCGCACATGCACTTTTATGATATATTACGATAGATCATAGTTATCAACCTATGGTTCATGGAATGTTTCCATGTTAACAATAAAAAGCCGTTTATACAACAATTATTTCGATGGTTTTAATTAGCAACATTTCGCTCATCAATCGTTCTAAATGTAATTGCTAAATTTATCTTTGTATTGTTTTATGATCCTTATGATAAGAGATTATTAACATGTGTTAAAAAAGACCTGTGATGTATTGTTATAGGTCACTATAATTAAGGAAAAGGTAAATATTGAATAACGATTCATAACATGTGATTGATATTATTTTGTATTTGCTGTGCGATCAATTCAAACACGAATACGTATTTGTACATGCTTAATCTAATTTATAAAAGCGTTTATTTATTTCTATACACCTTTTATAGTACAATCGTAATATTCATTAACACTTTCTGATCCTTACCTTTACAGGCAAGGCTAGCCACAGGATTTTTTAAATAAAACTCTTTTAGTCAAAAAAACCATCACAGACAGAACCTTTTTTATGAAGAATATTCACCTTATGAACCAAAAGCTGAATAGGCCATGGTAGGTGCTAACACACCAGGAAGAGCGTGTTAATAGATGTTGGATAGAACGTTCAATTAATTAAATATGTTTGTTCAAAAAAAATAATCAACCAACACTTATACTTCATACACACTTAAAAAGATTCACTTGGTCATACAAAATGAATTATATGAGTAAATAATGATTTAAAAAGTGCCTTATAGAGCGTAAAGTGTTAGATTATTCTTATGACGGGTAAATAAATGGTATATAATGAACAACAATGTGATAAATTGGTCAACAGAATTAATAATTAATTTTTTATGCCTTACACATACATAAATAAGGATGAATCTTCTCTCAAAGTTATTACATATCAGAATATTAGATTTTTGTTATTGGAAGGAATACTCCATTGAATACCACACTAGATGGTAACTTTATAATTTTAATATCTGTTATATACAATTAAATATTATGATTGCTAGCAGATCACACGATCTTTAATATCTCTTTGGATTATTTATTTTTAATCAAATTTTCTTTTTTATAAAATTAAGTGCAGAAGTACATCCTTTTTATGATTGTATGGTCACTTTTTTATAAATCGATCTAATTTTATCAGAATTAAACAACAAAATACTATTTAAGGAATTAAATTGGAACATTCTAACCACAAAAACTAAACAATCAAAGGAAATACACTGCTAAAATCAGTATTAAATGAATTAGTTTATCGTAAATACACACAGCGTATCTATTGAGAATAAGATCATTGGTTAGATGATCACATGCAGAATCATAGATCATAATAAAAAATAATGTTCCCAATAATGAGAATAGAACAATCATTAAATTAACAGTTGTTTATATTAATTGTTGGCCTGGAGCCAACCTCCTCTATTTAATCACTTAAATAAATAACCCTTGTGTCGCAACATGTATCGGTCCAACTTTAATATTTGATAGTAGGTTGATTTAATAAAATAGTGTTATACGTGATTATTATAGAGATTTTGTAGAGTACGTGCATTAAAAGTAAAATATTAATTACTATATTCTTTAAAGAAACCTCTTTCAGTTGAAAAAAGTTAAACTGATTCCTTAACATGCTAGATGCACTATTCCATTTATAAAACAAAATGTAAATTAGCACGTATTTGATAGAACTTGTCTTTCTTGGTTTTTTATTTCATTTTGAGTCTCCATTTTCGTGTCGTTGGAATTTCTCATCAGGAGTTTAGAAAATTAATTTTTAGTTGGTGATAGCATTTTCACTAAACATCGATTGTACATGCGTGTCAGGAAAGTCTGTTTGGTGTGTGGGGTGCTAATTAAACAGACTTTTAAGCTAAAAATCGATTGTACATGAATGCTGAGTGAGTCTCGGAAGATGAGAACTTTATAATGATATACAACTTTCTATAAAATCAAAATATAAGGTAGTATTTTGTGATTTTTTTGTCGAACTGACCAACCATTTCGCTAGTTACCTTTTTATTAATATTAAGTTGTTTATTTAAGGTAATCATACCTACGAAATGTACAGATAATCATTAGGAACTTCGAATCCTGATCGTGAATGTAAACGATTGTTTGTTCATTAATTTTTACTATACTTCTTGAATAAAGCGTAGCTTTTTGTTCTTTGTTCCTATTTTATGTGATCAGAGATATAAACATCTCATACAAATCGTTGACAGCGTCACAAAACCAATTTTCTAACCCTGCTGAAGAATACAAATTGTTCAGAAATTGTTGAGGTAGAATACAAAAAGGAAATTAATCAAAATCAAAGTGTGAGTCATCAGATTTTTAAATAAAACTCTTATAGTCAAAAAAATCGAGATTAAAGATATTGAACGCGTATTAATCTCCTCTCCATTGTATAAACGATGTAACGTAGTGTCATATTAATAAAAAAACAATTCGCAAGCTGATGATGAGAGCAGTTTAAATTGTCAATATGCTTTATATTATACGTTGCACAAGCAACATTTATCAATGGATACATCATATCGATATCTAACCGTAAACTCGGATACGACTATTTACGTATTTTATGGTGATGCCTATTTGTATAGCAATTGTACACGTGGGGTACACACTTTTTAAAAATATTTTGTTCCGTACATCTTAACGCGTACATTTTTCTGATTGACTGGAACTGACCATGACCATCGCTTTGATTAAAGGAGCACTGTTTGTTTGCTCTACCCCTTTCTTATCGTTCTCTAAAATTAATTTTAGATTGCTTATCGTGCAAGATTAACGTGGGAAACAAGCATCCAAGTTCTAGAATGTAATTAAAGGAAAAACGAGGGAAATTTATTTGTGGTTGGTATGTCTAACAGAGCATGGCTTACATATTAAAAACAGACAGTATGGTTAGTACTCCCTAAAACGTACGATTACTAAGACACTGTGCTCAAATAGAGAATAACCACTCGAAAACGGAAATAATGTAATTTATTAAATGTACACGCATCATTTATGATCTAACCGGTTATAAAGATACAAACAAAACTTCTGTAACTTTCCCAACTCTTCCACAACCTCGTTGATACTGTATCGCTTGCTATTACCATTTCCCAACACATACGATATGAGCTGTGTGTCATCCAAAAGATACACACTCTCATCCCGGTACTTCTTTCCTACCACAGTATCGCATTCACACAGTATAAATGCGTATGGCCGTTCGTTTGGACATTCCTTCTCTTTAAATTTTACGAATGAGGACACTTTTGTAAGTGTTAATGTGTTTTGAACATAGTCTATGAGAGAGAAACTGTCGGCTATGATTGTTTTGCAGTGTGCGCATTGGAGAATGAAGGGGTATTGGAGGGCATCATCGCTTTCCATGGGTACGAAAAATGGGTGGGCTCATAAAATTGAAAGCAACAAAAACGAAATTTTGGATGAGCTGGCAAACGGTTGAAAAACAGAGTGTTGCTTTAGTTAGGTTAGTGGTGCGGGCGTAGAAGATGAATGGTTGGCCTTTATAAATAAACCTTTCTCGATTTAAAAAAGTATTGATGTACATAAATAGTTATTTTTGATAGTTTATGACTACTGATAGCTATGATAGTAAGCGGTCTGCCAGCACTTGGCGATAGTGACGTTAGTATTTAGAGTGCACGTATCTTTTTGTTCTCTTGCTGTTTTTATAAAACGATCTAATTAAAAAATATTGTTCGGCAGTTTGGTTGATTAGAATTCAACACGGTTCGTATTATACGACATAAATCACTGATTATAATTGAGAACATGTGATTGATGAGGAATAGTATGCGTGGTTATTATGCCAAAGCCGTACTCGTTGAGTAATATTAAACGGACCTCATGGGCTAAAAAATTAATAAACCATTAAAAAGATTTTTCTCCACAAAATATTTTTTGAGACAGCATATCGCAACTAACAAATACAACTAATAAATAATCCATCAGTTTTACTCTATTAGATTAAAAAACATATTTAATTGCAATTTTTGAGAAGGAACTGTGTTATTTTAGTTCTGACAGAAAAATACGTATTCATTGAAAATAACCATTAGTTTTATGCTTGTACTATTGTACTTGCTGGGCTGATACACGTTACAACATACGAGATATTTATTTAAGTGATTTAATAGATGAGGTTGGTTCCAGGCAAACAATACCATTCCATTTATGAAACGGAAGCTTTGTTTTATGAGAATTTTAATATATTCATTAATTACAGCCAGTCTTTTTTTTGAAAAATTATTAAATTAAATTTGTATCTACACCAACACTATTAAACGAACTCTCCTGGCGCATTGATCATCGACCATAGCCTATAAGTCTCCTATCTTTATCTTTTTTTATTCATTTTATCTAACTTTGCATTTTTCCACGGAATCAAGGATACGTTCCTAGCCAGTTTGATGTTTTTGCTAACCACCTCAATAAAAAATTACAGGGTGAGCTTCAGTGCACTGTAATTATATAACAACATATAATTTTTGTTTTTTCACAAAAAATGTATTAATTTTTTGAGAACCGATCAACCAGCTTGCAGGTTGTCTCTTTATTATTATGCATGCTGTGCTATTCCACTTATGAAACGGAAAAACAAATAAGCATCTTTTGACACAGTTTTTGTTCTTACTTAGTTTCATTCCACCTTATCTAAAATATTTCCAACAATTTGCGCCCTTTCTCTAGAGATTGATTAGGAAATTAATCTTTAACAGGTAGGTGACATTTTCACAGAACCTATTCGCAATTAACTGCTAAGTGAGTTCATAAACATGAGAATTGCATAACAATATATAACTTTTAATTTCCTACAAAAATGTGAAATAAAAATAGTCGATGTTTTTTACAAATTGATTGATCAACTTGTAAGTTGCAGTTTCATTAATACTGATGATATATCATAATGGTGATCATTTTAACAACAGTATATGCTATTTTCATTTTATTTTGATCTAAAAATAGTATTTAACTTGGTGTATATACCTGACATGTGCCAGTTCATCAACTACATATATTAATGTAACACACCGCCATTTTGGAATAAAACCACTTTTTTTTTAATTATAGCATTAATATCCGATAAGTATTAATTAACAGAACTGGATGATTTTTCTATTTGCAAATATATGTGAATAAAAAGAGTGAAACATCTTTAATAATTATAACATATTGTTATTGTCAATATTATTACGACAAAATGTCAAATTAACTAGGATCTCTTCTTTAAACAACAACTATAATGATATTTGAGACTTATTATACATTGTATTATTGATTTTGGAAAATAAGTATATTTTATTGCATTGTGACGGTTAAAATTAAGAACTTACCGTTTTACATATAAATTACATGAAAAAGGAAGTAAATAGATTGAGTATGAAATAAGAATAAATATGCTTGAAAACATGAAAAAATAGCCTATAGCCACAAAACGAAACAAAGTAAAATTTCATCTACAGGTATACAAACATATGAACGAAAATATGTTTAAAAGATTGGAAATCAGGCCACTTTTACCAACTAAGCCATACATGATATCATGGACAACGACAAACATTAAAATTGTGTTTTAGCAGAGCTATACTTATCTCAATCCTTTATTTCTGGTGGTAATTTTTTATTGGCTGTTCCATGATGGAACTAATCGATAAATATAAGTTACCGTAAACTGTGATTCACCAATCATTTCTTATCTATGGAGAAATAAATAACGCAAGAAAGAGATGAAATAGCAGTATTCTGTAATTAAACCATAACTATGATGTCATTACAACACTTCAGCATTTTTGATTGTTCGCTGCAAATTTGTTCCGTGATATTGTTATGTTAAAACAAACATAACAAAGTATAATTAATTTATTTTACAAAAAAATGCTGAACTACACAAAATCATTAGTTTTTCTAACATTCGAATTTCTATTTCACAATTAGTTATGTCTTCTTCCATTATATCAAGCTTGTTGGGCCGATACATGTTGCAACATAAGGGGTATTTATTTAAGTGATTAAATAGAGGAGGTTGGCTCCGGGCCAACAAATATCATCATGAACCATCCATATTAATAAAAATATAATCCATAAACCGAATTGGTCAGTTTACGAAAAACATGAAATTTACTTTCACTGGTTAACAAAAAATGAGAGTATTATTACGTAATTTTTATTTCAAGATACTCATTCTAAAATCTTTTACCAATGTTATACAAGGATGTAATAGTTGCAAGCTAAAGATCTATTTTTTGAGCTATACTGGTAAACAAAATCGGGGTAAAAAACCTAAAACGTTAAAAAATGGCAACCGATCAAGAGTACATTGTATTATAACTACATCAACTTAACCCGCAGTTTATAAATAGAATGAGACGGGTAATCAGCATAATAATAAAACTGTGATTAAATTATCTTTTGCAAGTAAGGATAATGGATTATTTATTAATTCTATTAATTAGACATTCGTACTATTAAAACCTAATTATTATTTATTGTTGAATTAATATTGTATCCATCAATCATATTAACACGAGCTGTACATAATTCGATACGCAATACCGTTACAACGCACCATTTTATTTCCAAAATTATAATATTTTGCTGAAAAGGATATTACGATCAAATTTTTTAACTTTCACATCACCCGAATCTTACTCACACGCATATTATTAATCGTAACAGTGCATCATGTTCAGTCATAGCTCGTTTTCTTTCATTAACTTGGTCATACCATAAATTTCAATCAGACTCTTTATATTTTCTATTAAATAACCATTTCTCGTCCTTCATTAGTAATCAACATTGTTTATCTAAATCTTAAAAACATGTACTATCCATTCTCTCATTAACCATCAACATTGCTCATTTGAATCTTAAAAACACATACTATCCATTCTCTCATTACTCTCTTTGTTGTTCATCCATCTTAACCATCCCCAACAACCACTTCTCATCCACCACCCCCACACAAACACCATCCTTAACAACCATCAATTCTTTCATCCCAACCCCCTTCATCTCCAACCATTTATCACCCACCTTCAAGTAATATTTATCATCCTTTTTTATAAATTTAGTGTTTGTACGACTGCCTTTCATGCCTATCTCGTACCGTCTTGCTCTTTCCATTTCGCGCGTTTTTGCTATGTCGAGCCATGCGGGCTTTTTTATGAGAAAGAACATTCTGGGGTTAAAAATATTGGTAGGTGTTATAATTGGGGATGAGCAAGAATTAGAGAATGGTCGATGAAATGGTGATTAGAACTAACATTCAATTGCAATATTTTCTATTATAATACGTGTTTATAGGTTGTAACAATAATAATGTACACCTTATGTCAGTTACCACTTATATCAGCTCGTTTATAGGTACCAGGACATTTTCATTCCTATGTATCGTTATACCTGCCATGTATAACAACACTCTATTTTGTTTTATTGCATTGTTAATTCTACCAAATAAATACGTTATACAATAACAATTGTTAGTTAATAATTGTTTTATACCAAGATTAATAAATCTCTGTTATTTAAATCGTTACTCGTAGCGCTGTGGCAAACAATCTCTTTTAGTAAGGATAATTGCCATAAACTAAGTCTTTATTTATCATGTCTAACATGAGGAAAGAAAATAATTATCATATTTAGCACGATGGTAATGTTGCATGAACACCACGACAATAATACTTCGTTATTCTGCATTGTACGTTAGTAATTATACATTACAATGATCGCATTACTTTCGTTTATTTTTTTACAAAAGTTCTTTTATTTATACCCATAGTTTCATTATGAGCATTTTTCTGGTCCTTTACGAACAACCATAGCCATCATTCTTTAGTTCATGGTTGATACTCAATCGTTTAGTTTTTCTGTTAATAAAAAGACAACTCGCAAGCTGATTGGTTAATTTGTTGTTTTATAAGACTGCACTTCCATAATATACGCATTACTTGCGTTATACATACGTTATTATTGTTCAATCCTTATCTTAATCATTCTAATCTAATTTACTCTACAATATCGTTAAGGATAGTACGTCCTTATAATTACCTATTCCTATACCATTTATAGTATTATATTTATAATGCGTGCACCATTCTTAATAATTACCATAACCTTTTCTCTAATCATTTATTATGCATTTTATCTTATCATATTATTAGTACGCACATCTTCCCTAATAATTGCCTTTTCTATTACGTATCCCTACATTTGTATTCCTCATTTTTTTACCCTCACAAAAAACTATCAATGTCCTTAAAACAAGCATTAGAGACCAACAAATTGCCAACAGCACTCACCCCTCTGCTTGCTGACCCTGCAATCCAACAGGAAAGCTTAGAGCTCCTTAAACAGGACCACACCCTTACATTCGTATTCTTAAAGAACGCCGTAGGCCTTGCTCTCAAAAAGCAGCTTAACATGGACGTAGAATACCTCAACAAGATTTATACAACGATGATGGACATGCTATACACGTGCAACGACTTTAATTTCCGCGTGGTGTGCCAATTCATAGAAATTGTGGCGGGCACGATACGTGTACGACTGGAGAACGTGCATGCCCCGGTCAACCGCGTACAACGTGAACGTTTTCTTTATATGCTGTATTTTATATTTGTGCGGTACGAGAGTGCGACGAGCAACGACGAACTTTTTGAAGAGATCGATTATTACGTGGAAATGACGAGTACCTTCCTGATGGAGATGCTGCGTAGTGGAGAGTGTGCACCGCTGGTTATGAATGTGTTACATGCGCTTATCTATCAGGAGATGCATCATGCGTTTGAGGATGCTGGCCTGGTGAATGAGCTCATGAAATGCGGCGATAACCGCATACTGGGGCTGTGCCTCAAGAAGTACACTGAGCTCGTTGATTTGGAGGTGTTGCTCGGCAATGCATTGCGGGCCAAGAATTACGAGTTGGTAGCGCTCGTGCTGGAGAAGACCTTAGACAGGGGAACGCTTGACAGGGAGGGCATGCGAGGGGTACGTGCGAATGGCAACGGCCCTGATCATCAGATTAACACGACCAGTGCGGCCCTTGGTCAAGCAGAACAGGTAAGAACGGCGGTCTTCAACGAAATAAAGAACGACCTCGTAATGACGGAGAAGGAGAAGAGCGCAGTGTTGCAGGATGAGCTCGCGTATTTCAAAGACGTAACGAGCACAGACACGTATAGAGGACGCATGCATACCCTGCTGCGCATGCTCATTACGCCTGAAAATAAGGCGGTCATTCTTACGTGCCCGGACACGGAGAGTGCTCTGTTCGTTGCAGCAGTTACGAAAACGCCCGTTGATGTTCTGCCTACAGACCGTTTCAGTACGTGCACGTTTTATCGCATGCTGCTGAGCTGCAGGATAACCGCCCAGCCGTTTAACTTGGAAAGCGTGGCCGGCCGGGCGTACTCGTGCATGAAGGCGGAGCACGAAATGCTAACGCTTGATGAACGCAGCGTTATGCGGGTGGACGAGTACAACGCGTATTTAATGAGGGCGAGTGTTTGGCACAAGACCAGGAGGGGACAGGCCGTAGACAGCGCCGTGGTTGAGAATGTAAAGGCGCACGTTATGGCGAGCTGTGCTGAGGTTAGCGATGTCAAGGTGTTTTGGTATTTTGTTGACATTCTCGAGCTGTGCGGTGCAGAGCTGCATGATCTGGTAGAACGCATTCTCACGGGTGGTATCACAGAACTTGTAGAAATTGCGCTGTTCGTGAGTGTAAAGCGCTACTGCAAGGAGAAGAACGAGCACGTTAGAACGTTCCTGCTCAGCGCTCTCGAGCGGTACGCTGAGCACGTGCCGGACGAGACAAAGAATTTGGTGCTGCTCGTGACCGGCAATAAATGCGCGTATTACGAACGATTCCTGGCAGTGCCTGGTACTAAATGTGAGTACGTGCTTGCGGATGACCAACTGGTCATAAGTGCCCCCTTCGGCTGCACGGTCGTTCACAAGGAGCAGATCGTAGTCTTTTGTTCAGTGCACAGCGTTGATAATCTCGTTCATGCAGCTCGTGGGCTGCTGAGCGCCCTTGAGGGCAGAAACGTGCGCCTTGGATACGAAAGAGAGCTGAAACGGGCAGTGCACGTGGTACAAAAGATGGACGAGCGTGTTGGTGCAGAGTTGAGGATGAAATTACGTGATGTGCGGTACGGCATGGATTTGAATGATAGATGGCCGCTGTTCATCTTGGACCTGTTTTGTCTTGACGGGTACTCCGTAAAATAAAGCGTTTGTATTAGACACGTTGATTTGATGTTCTTGGTCTGTTGATGGGCCGTGTTCGGCGCGTTGTTTTTTCTGTAGACGCATTTTATGCATGTTTTAAGGACTACTTTGATTTTCTGGCCAGAACATTGTGGTTTTGTATCGGAGATACGTTTAATGCTCAGTTTGTAAGTCTTGGTTTGAATGGTCATTACGCCTTTTTATTTTACTAAAAGTCAGTTAAATTATCTCCTTCATATTGCTACGCCTTTTATTTCTTTTTGCGTTCGATATTTAATTCTTAATTATATTCTTTACACAACGAAATACAAATTTTGCTCGTGGACAAACGTTGGCTGTTTAATGCATTTTTTTTCTTTAAATACTTTTTGGTTTTTTGTTTATGCGCATTAATCTTTCTTTTTTTATTGTAAGTTCGTTTAATTAACACTTCACATAATTAATTTTTCTTAATACCTATTAATACGATCCATGCTGCTTTTCGCACCAGCCCATTAAACATGTAACGTATTTAATTGTAAATGTTTAAATTTCATGAGAAGAACTGTACCGATACGATTATGTTATCGTATTTATTTACGGTAATCTCGTTGCTAAAACGCCCGTCAGGTACCGGCCAGCGTTATTTTACTTTCCATTTATGGATGTAGGATATAAAAACGTTTGGTAATGAAGCGAATGGCAGGAATTAAAAATTAATGACAGATCCTCTTATTTTATGTTTATACCTAGTGGTTATCGGTAGTGATACCAAACAAAGACATTTTAATTTGTTCATCGCAATGTAAAGCAATGAATAATTACGTTTTTAAGAATTCAAAACAAATATTCAAATTGTGAGATGCAAACCTGATTGTTTATCCTATGATAGTTACTAAATTTATAATATAACGTTACCTTTTAAAAATCGTGGCGGTGTTTTACGAATTTATGATCCGATTATAAATGAAAAAATTTTGCTACCATGGAATTTGTAAACATGTTATTCATCGTAAATATATGAAAAAATATTTTTGGATGAAATAATTGTAGCTAATTTACATTATTTTGTAAATAACACATATTTTTGGGGAAAGTATCATCAATGTTATGAGAAAAATGAACTTACAAGCTAGTTGATTAGTTCGCAATTAAATAAAAAGCATTTATTATACATTTTTAAAGGACATAAAAGCTAGAAATCATCGTTTACTTTTCATGTTTCGAAGCATAAGGACTGTCTTGATCAATGTTATTTAGATAGAGCCGACGCCAGCCGATAATTAATTTCTAGTTCCTACTGAGTAATAAAATAATGGAAAATAACAGATATGGAACGAAGTTAATAATAAAAAAGAAAAATGTTATCAAATATACATTAATATAACATTGTAGTATACAAAAGTGTACTACTTGTATTTAAATATTGTTTTATTGCCATTTATATCTATCAAGTAGGTGAAAATTTTGATTATTTTTGTTCGACAAAATATATGACGATAAATTTCTAATTCGCTTCTACATTAGTTGCCATTTGAAATTATTAAATTTTTATTTACAAATGGTTAAAGGTTTCAGAGTAACATAAATAGTTCAACATAATTACAGCAACGATGATGTAATTTTAGGTCTTGTTCTGTTTAACCATAACACGATCGAGTCAAATAGTATATTACGTGCGCAATTTTTTCACTGGAGGTTGTAATTTATTTCTACAAACTAAAAATCGTGGCCATGGCCGGTCTCAGAAGACCAGAAGAGTGTTTTTAGTCAAGTGTTGTAAGTAAAAAAATAATTAAACTAACTTGTAGTTGAAAAAGTGCTATATGCGGGAATCCCTAGTCATTCGCCATGTTTAAATATTGTTTCTCCAATAATATATTCTATTTTATGTTTATATATGAAGTAAACTATCTTTGATGATAGATTTTCTTCGTTATTTTTCCTTGTTATCAATTAGTTTATATCAAACGTTTTCTTACCTTTCTTGATATTAATGTATTTATTTGCCGCTGTATTTTATGTTTCTGGTTTGTCTTGTTATTATTAAATGCACATAACTTCTCGTTTTTCCATAGTCGTATTATATCTTTTCATTTTTTGTTGTATTTTGTGATTGTTTCATGTTGTGATAATAGAAAAAAATAATCATTTTAACAAAGTAAAAACATTCTTTTCGGCCATTCAGACCTGTTACGAGTGTAATACGATGCTTGGAACGAGTTTAGAATAATTAACTTAATTAAAAATACAACATGGCCAATACCTGGCATAGTTGATGATTTACTTGAAAATTTGAAAAAGTTGATAAAGACTTAAAAAATCCTGAAACAAGGGCAGTTGGGTATGGTAGGTGCTAGCACACTAGGAAGAGCATGTTAAATAGGTGTTGGATGGAATGTTGAATAATTAATTAAATATGTTTTTCAAAAAAAATTACAAAATAGAAACTTTTTACCTTTAAAATTCCTGAATTACCTTCCTCTCATTGTTCTTTTCAGACCACTCGTAGCGCAGAGAAGTTAACTTCCATTCCGTTAGATGAGTCTTAAGTAGATCTGAAAAAAATAGCTTCGCTGACTTTTCATTTTCACAGTCGATAACTAACACGTTAACTCGTCCATATTTTCTCACAAACGTATCGATAAACGCAGTAATGCTTTTTTTCATATTTAGATTTTGATCACTCGTGGCTTTTTGTAAACATAACACGGTTCCTGTTGGTTTACTGTTTTTTATCACCAATTTTTCTACATTGGCAAAAACTTCCGACACATTAAGTGGTATAAAAGCCTCTAAACCAACTTGAAAAATTACTTGAAAGTAGAAAACTTTAATGAAAGGACACATTACATCTTCGCTAGTGAATGAATCGGGCGATGTTTTTCCAGATCGTTCATCGTATCCTTTTTCAATATTGTACGCGTCATTTTCTGTTGGTTGATATTCAAATATATTTCCCGTGCTGAGCACTTTTAAATTCTTAAAATTTCTTCTTGATTTTTTTAGACTATTTAGAGGCATAGATGAATCAACGAATAACACTTTTAGCGATTACTTCCGACCTAGTTGGTAAGAAAGTCCTTATAAATTTTAGTACTGTCGGATGGCAGCGTTATATATAAGTCAGTTAGTGATTTTAGTTGAGTCGTTGCTCGAACAAATTCGCTTTCTATTCGTTTACACTCGATTTTTAATGACCTTAGTTTTTTCATATTTATTTCACCACTGGACCAGTCCGTGTCCGAAGTCAACACATATTTCGTGGCACCAATTTGTAAAATCTCAAGGCGTTAAGTTTCTGTTTCATAATGTCAGATACATCTATGCAATTCCTACATTCCAAGTACCTTAAAACTAAATGTTTAAGTTTGGTTGTATCTATTTGCATTAAAAATCGATCTACTGCATCATTATTGTTTTCAACAAAGATCAACAGATATTCCAGCTGTATATTGTGACATAAAACGGATGGAAGCAACCATTCATTGTCCTTCAAACACAATGAAAATTCTTGTAAGCGGCTTAAACCGTCGCCCTTATATACAATACAAGTATTATTCGAAGAGCTCACGTCTAACCTACCTAAATTTTTACATTTTTGCACGTTTATATAGACTCGTCGTCTATAGTCTGGAGAATATTTTGCCAAAAGTTTATCATAGTTTGTAACCACATCACACATTTCTAAGCAAATAGTCTTATATGAATTTGAAAATTCAATATCTATCAAGCGATTTTTCTTATTGATGCACAGTGTATCGGTAAAAACGCAGTTTATGAAAATCAAATTTTCTAACAGCGTATTATCGCTCAATATTTTCAATAGTTCATTTGGAACTTCTATGTTGACTAGTTTCAATGTTTTCAACTTGTGCAGTTTATCACCTCCCTCTTATTAATAACTTTTGGGCGCGCCAATGATGCCTGATTTCTCTCATTGATACAATATTCGGCACACAAGCCTGTAATAAAAGAACCAAGTTGCTCAACATGGAGAAAACTGGATAAATATTTATGAGGACTGCGAATATGAACCGTCAAATATACGTCTTTGACTAGTTTTAAAAGATGCTTTGCTATTTTCATGTTTTCGTTCTGTATAAAAACTACAAATCCTTCTTCTGGCTCGGTACTGTCTTCCTGTTGACTAGAAAAATACAAACCATAATCATCTGTCTCATAGATCAGCTGTATCTCCTTCAGGCATTTGGAAAGAAAATTATTCGCATCGTCATTCGGTCCTAGTTCTTCAAAGATAACTTCGACGTTCGATACTAAAATGTTATTACAATTTTGACATATTGGTCACCAACTTCCTGTTTTGACGGTAATTTCAAATTTGCCAAGTCTTTTGTAAATCTCTCGCTTGTGTAAATCTCTTTTGAATCGTTACTGTTTGCTTGGATCCTGGAAACCATGCAAACTAACTGACTTACTATTAATAAATTTCTAAAATATACCATGTAGCTAAAATTTTCTTTCCTTTTATAGCTTTAAACGTTCAAAATGATATGAACAATATCTTTTTTCGAGAATAATTTTTGTTTGTTTTTCGTAAAACAGTTAATTTATTGAAACCAATTGATGACATCAAATGTTTTTAATATTAAGGCCTTAAACTTGGCACACTTTCTGTTAGTTTTCAACTCTACTTGCAAGTTCAAACACATAGCGCATAGAAAATGGCATTTACGTATTAGTCCTCAGCACTACATAATAAATTTTATGTTTTTAGGAAAGAGCTGAAGATTTATGCTGAATGCATTATATGAACAAAGTTGATATCCTTTTGGACAATAATACAATATGAATAAAAAACAATGCGTTGTTTACTTGAGTGTGTATTAATACTATTCAATACGTTTCTGCTACGTACACATATTCAGCTCTTTTTTCAATAATTAATAATCTCATCAGGCACATTTCAAAAAATTTGAGTTTCTATATTTTGATGTATTTTACTCTGTAGTCCATCCTTTGCTGGAAAAAACATCACTGCCTGTTGTGCGTTATTTGCTAGTATCGCTTTTTTAGTGGTGAATTTTCAGTTATTGAGACTAGTTGATCCTCTTTCTGCTATAAGAAACTGCAAACTTGTCCGCGATCATATAAAGATAGTTTTAAATATCAATTTATAACATTAGTAAAATTGGTAAATGTGCTAATATCTGAAATAGCGCAAACTTTGATCCATTATTTGTGTAAGGTCTGTATTTCAGAAAGTTTCATTTGGTTATTTTAGATTGCTTTTTGGAAAAATATAACTTTTTGTAACAAAAAGCATCTTTAAACACTCAAAAAAATAAAATTCATGAAAAATTTTTTCTGATAAATAGATGATTGATAGGAACTAATGTTTTTACTGTGGTAATTAATAATATCCTACGAGTTATAACATGAAAATACGTGTTGGTATGCCTATATTAGTTATGAAACGCCAGTTAATAATTTACTTTGTTCATCTTGTTATCGACTTAATGTACCATAAGATCGTATTAAAGCCAGCAATAAGCTTTTGGTTAGTGAAAGCCACTTTATTATTGCTTACCCATATTTAATTGATGTTTTAATGTAGTGAATTTGTCAAATCAGCCGCAAATTTTTCACAAATCACTAATCTAATCGTGGTGTATGGAAAAATAATATAAATATTAATTCAGCAGAATTATAAATCTATTGATGAAATTGACATACATAAAAATAGGAAAATAAGTACATTAAATAGATATTACTGCTAGTAAATTTTTACTGATTGTATACGTTGATAACGAATAAAAATGAAGGAAAAAATGGTACATTAAAATAAATATGTTCCGAACTGAAACATTTTAACAACTTGCGCTGCAACGATGTGCAATGCACGATATAAGCCTTCTTCACAGAATCGCCAACGAATATGGTCTGCAAATCACCCTGTGATTCTGTAGTATAAGCATTTGACATGAGTGATATGTCTTTCCAGCACAAGCGATTAAAAACACCAACGAATATTGTGTACATTTTCATAATCTATCGTTTGAAATGAATAATCCTGTGTATTTATTTTTTGCTCATAACGAATTACTAACCATACTTTCTATGAAACGTATTATCTCTAAAAATGAGTGGCATATATTAATGATGTTCGAACAATGAATTCGAACATGTATAACGTAGAAATCCGATGAGAAATTTTACCATCAGTGAATATTAAGATGGTATACTAACAGCACACATCCCCAACTCAATTATAAAAATATATATCCACAAAAATTATCTTGCACATCTAATGTCCTCTCCAAAGACTCTACAGCACCAGCAATCATTCTATTCCAATCGATAGCACGTATTAATGTAAAAAACGAAGCTATGAAAACGAGTCAAAAGTGAATTTTGAGAGAGTAATGAAAAAACGAGTCGTAAAATCCCACTTCACAGAAAATATTCGATTTCTTTTTCTGGAGTGATGGGTTTGATTTATTAACGCAAATACATATATTATTCAAGAAATTACCAAACGACTTTCTTCTGGGCGGCAGTTTATCAGACTAATAAAGCCAATTATTGCTTTTATGGGCATAGTAATCCCTTAGGATTGTTGTACAAAACTCGTAAACTTTTTGAGAATGACTAATATTTCGTTCGCTTTGATGTTGTTAATCAGTCTGTAAGTTTTTTTGGTGCTAAAATGGAGTATTAAAATTCGGTTGTTAATAAAAATTACATTTCAAATAAAATTCTAGACTGTCTATTTTAAAACCAAGTAAACTTTTTAATTAATCGTTTGGTCATTTATTTTGACGTTATAATTCACCATATTTGGTAATATATTTAAATACTATGTGAAATCTTTTGTATCTGCCTAAAAGATATTTTTAACCACCAATTAGCAGCATTTTAGATCATATATGACGATAAATTAGCGAAAATTTGTCTGGAAATAATATTTGTTCGTTTTTGCAAAATAACACAAAAGAATTTTTCTCATTAAAAACATCATGTTGTCGAAAAATTGATAACAATTATATAGAAGACAATATGAATGACATGGGAATGTATTTTATTGTGAATCAATTGTTTATTTTATGTTCTATAAGTTGCAGCGAAGAATATGTTGGAGAGTACAATCAAGCTGCCATAAAATACTTTCTGGAGGAAACTGAGGACTTTGTTGTTACAAACAACGAAGATTCACGTATAATAGAATATTTAATAAATGAACTGACTGGTTTGCTAACAAGTATGCGAACAATCCTCGGAGAATGTAAAAATTTGGACAGTATCTTGGCGGGGAATGACGGAAAAGATGGGAGAAATACTGGATATAAAAATTTGAAAAGCTTCTTTGACATTGTATGTCTTGAAGATGTACTTGGAACGAAATTAACATGTCTGTGAGAGAGAAAGAACCCGCTTGTGTACAAGATAGCGTTATACCAGAGTGCACCCAGTATACATGTGAAAAATATCAAAGTCGTAATAATAGAGATGGAAAGTGCACTTGCAATGCTAAATGCAATTTGTCTGGTGCTTAAAAACACAGATGATATTAACTGTACATTTTGTGCTTGCTTTTATCAACGAAGAGATACTTTAAATACTATGTTTAGAACATTACAATTACTGCCCAGAGTGCTACAATTACCAAAACAGAGATACGAATTAATGTTGGCATATTTGAGAATCCTGAATCAACAGAAAGTCGTAATTTGGAGAATACTGAAAAAATCAAAGAATAAACTGAATAATTTATACATAGGCGAAGCTGATGTATTCCATGACATGTTTATGATAGTTTCAGCCGCTGGAAAAGAATGGGAAAATACTTGGACTATGAATACTAAATTCGAGGCTTTTAATTCTCCAACTGTGAATGAAATGCAAACAATGCCCCAGGGATCAACTCCGTGCTTTGTACAACAAAACGGAATGCAAGCAATGTCTCAAGAACTAACTTCGTGCTTTGTACAACAAAACAGAATGCAAACAATGCCTCAGGGATCAACTGTGGATTTCAATGCTACTTATTGTCATAATAATACGAACCAAGAACAAGTTGTGTTTGAACATGTGCCTTGTGCCAACTTGATGCCAGGTTTTCCACCAACTACAAATCAATGGAAGCGCAAGATAAACTACAATTTTTCTTATCCATCTCCTTCAAAACAGGTAAAAACTGAGTCCTCACGCAGTGAAATTTTAATTGCACTCTTAAATCAATCTGATGAGGACCTAAATCCGTATGTACCAAGCAACAAGGACAATCCTAGCACGTCTAATGATGAGGAAGAGGCGAGTTCTCAACCTGCCCCATTACCGACTAATAATACGTGATACTCCCAATTTATTAAATAGGTTTATGGTAATCCGTTTTGAAGGATTTACAGCTCTGCTGTTCTATTGTTTCAGTTTATAAAACAAAACTCCTTGTAGGAGTACCATCATCGTAGTTAATATGTAATTAAGTTATAATGACCATAAAATGTGTATTCTATAACCATCTTGTTGAGTGGTAGCAGATATTCTGCTATGCTGAGATTGTTCTAAATGTATGTTGTTTTTGTTAAGCAATGTGATTGTGAATTGCTATAATGAATACATTTTTAAATCAAGTAAAAATTTACGCAATCACATCATTCAATAGCAATAACCTTAGTAATTATTCACACTCTTGTAAAATGCTTGCTTTCCATAATTATAGTATTCATAATAGAGACATTGGCAAATTCTGTTCCAATTCATATTGATATGTATATAACAAAAACAAAGAAAATTACTTATAAATTATTTACTACTGTACATAACAAAAATGCTTTAACCTGGTAACCAAACAAATCCAGTATAGAAATAAGAATTCACTCGTTTTAGAACTTAAGGATCAAAACAGTTTTCCCATATCTTTAACGGTTTCGGCAACGAGAAAAAGTTCATCCGAAAACAATTTTCCAATAATCAGTTCAAGCGGACCAGAAAAATGTTTTAAAGCGATTTATATGCGCAATAACAATAAATAAAGCTATTTCATTAACAAACGATGTTCCATTCAGCTCTAATCAGTTATTTTATCCGATCAATAACATAAGCTTGTTCTTATACACTCATTTTGTGCGTGGAAATAGATTTGCACTTTATTTTTACGATGTCTGTTGTATTACTTTGATTGTTTATCGATTCCTGATTATATTGTCATGCCATAGACACCTTCAGAACAATTTAGTATTATTTACAAACTTTACACCAACCCTCAGGAATTAGTTTTTTTCGCTTGAATGTCCGTTTAATTAACACCTCACATTTCCTCACATACCAAACAAGCTTTCTTGGCCCACTGAACGCCGATCGTGGCCTTGACGATCATTGGTTGATGAACCTTAGGAATTAGTAATAATGCAAACAGAAACAGCCTTTCAAATGACAAAACCTATGAATGAATGATAGTACACACACGAAAAGCAGGTGAAATGCACAAGATGAGATGAAAACCTGAGCATTGGCAACAAACGGTGAACTTAAAATCTCTGATTACACTAAAACACGCACGACATCAATCGGTATATTTCACAGTTTCGTGCGAACAAATTTAATAAATCGATAATCCGCATGTTCCTAGGGGGAATCCACATCTGGTGGCTTACGACAATGTTTTTTATTGTATAAAGGCCCAAGGCCATTTTAGAACGAAGCCGTCCTCATTTTTTATTTGCTGAATAAATTAACACAGATTAGTAAATGCCATTAATGGAAGACTTGTCTATCATAAGAGGTCCGTGTTTAATTAACATGTAACAACCAACATTAAATTGTACCTGTAACTCTTTTTTGTTCATGAGTCTTTCTTGTCTGCGCATTCAAACCATCAATTTATAGTGAAACGATCATTTGTGCAGTACACAGCGGCATGCGCCCAATAATTTGCAAAACCACGCTCGTTAGTCTGAGTCTCCTACGGCCCATTAATTTTTAATTAATTAATTTTTCGTGATAGGCGCGTGTGAAGTGAAAAGGAGAATAAAGAACGTTGCGGTTATTGCATGTGAGCAGTTGTGACGGTCCGGTTCGGCCGCCCAGCGCCTTAAAAATTTTTAAAATTTTGCCCTTCTCAATGACAAAGACCAATCCGATGGAGGAGGTGCGCATCCACAAGCTGTCCATAAACCTGTGCGTAGGAGAAAGCGGCGACAAGCTTAATAAGGCGGCCAAGGTGTTAGAGCAGCTCACCGGCCAGAAGCCCCGTTTCTCCAAGTCGCGCCTTACAATTCGAACGTTCGGCATTCGCCGAAACGAGAAGATAGCGGTGCACGTTACGGTACGTGGTGAGAAGGCCAAGGATATTTTGAACAACGCGCTCAAGATCTGCGAGTTTGAGCTGCGCGAGACCAGTTTCTCTGAGACGGGCACGTTCGGGTTCGGCATCAAGGAGCACATCGATTTAGGCCTGAAGTATGATCCAGCGATAGGTATCTATGGAATGGATTTCATTGTTGTGCTGAGCAAGCCTGGACTGAGGGTGTGTAAGAGGAAGCGGTTGAGGAGCAAAGTGGGGAATAAGCAGAGGGTCAGCAAGGAAGAGGCGAAGAAGTGGTTCGTTGATACTTTTGAGGGTGTTTTGGTGCCTGCGAATAAATAAATGGGTTATTAAGTGTTGAGAATGGTTGTTATACTGTTGTTTGCGTAGATTAGGCGGACGCGTAGGCCCGGATTGCCTACGTGTTGTTGCGTGAACTGAACATTTCTTAGATCACCATGACGTTCGCGTGTTTGCGAAGTTTGATTGAACGAATTTTCATAAAAAATTTGTAAAATTTAACATTTAACGTTTCGTGCTTTAGGCGTATTTTAACGTAAAATGATTTTTTAACGAATTGATCGACTGTTTCAGTCTGATCAGTGGTCTTTCGTATCAATCCTACCTGTGCTAGAAAATACGCTGTGACAGTATTACCATGATTTACTCATTTTTTATCCTTTCATGATATCACGTGTGCAGATCAAAGTTAAAATTAACTTAGCAGTTCATCTTAGGATACGAGAGAAATGCTAAAAGGAATTTTTCGTGATGCTGCGGTGGTACGGCTGCTTGTCTGATCAATCACCGTTAACACAAGAAATACGTCGTCTATTACTGACATGATGAGGTCGTTGTACACGTAGAACCGTTCACAACGAAAACTTTGGAATGTTTTTAGGATGCAGTGCACTGCTCCTCTACATTCTTTTATGTTGCGCCGTGTGTGATCAGCTGACAGAGTTTATACGAATTCTTGTGATAACTCGTTTTCTATGATTACGTGTGCGGTTGTACATAGAATTGAACGAATTGCCTTGTAAAGACTCTGAAAGTGTTATTAAAATTATTTTGTTAGCGATGGTATTTTAAAATACAAAAGGAACAACGCTCAACGTGTGCAGAGCGTTAGTAAAATCATATAAAACTGTTCCTGGGGGATGAAAGGGACTGTCACGCCTTAGCAGTGCCTTTTAACGGAAATGCTGGTTACGCCCGTTTTTTAGCACATGGTTGTAAAAATACGAAATGTTCTACCTCTACGATCACTGCACGTAGTGATCACCTAAAATATTGCGTTGATCTCGCTGTAATGCACCTAAGCAGCACTTTACCGCCCGTCTCCTAAAACAATCGGGATTTATTAACAACCGCTGCATTCTCCTGTCAGAGTGCGCAGCACTACGAAAGAACATCCTCTATGTTGTCTACCACGTCGTTCTCGTGCACCGTGAACTCCTCTCCATTAAACTTTCTCACACACACGAATTCGCCCTCCTTAGATATAAACTGCACAAGCTCGCCCATATTAAGATCAACCATCCTATTACTAACAATCGCCCGTTTCATATACACCATTTTAATCTGTGCGCTCGTATCGAGCGTTATATTCCACGCCTTCTTTCTTTCCCGCCTGTAAATGATGAAATCAAGCGATAGCATCAGAAGCATCTGTACGGTGAGCAGCACGACCGACGAGCTCGCCACCCCCAGCGCAATCACAAACACGTACTGCAGCACCACAAAACACATCATCACACGCTTACTTATCGTCCATACCACAATACACATGCTAAGAGCTATCACTAACATTACCTGCGTAACGCCCAGTGCCAGCAAATAATGTGATGAGAGTGGAACAACCTTTAATGGTATTTTGATGACGGCTTTGTTGTTGAGTATCATCGATGCGATGAAAATAAAACTCACAAACACTTTTAGGATTGACAAGTATTTTCGCATGGGTGCGAAAATCTGACGGATTGAAGTCTGCATGGAAAAGGAGGACAGAATTTCTTTTTTTATGTAGGAAAAGGGGCATGTGGCATAAATTGATGGTGTGGATGGGCGGGGTATTTAGGATGTAGGGGGTTATTGTGGATTTTATTGGATGGTGGTATATCAATTGTATTATTTATTTTTTTAGGTGAAAGAGCCTTATTTAAAAAATCTGGTGATTAACCTTCCACCTCATCATTACAAATGTGGTTGTTTGTGTGTACTGAGCTAATGCCTCAGCATATTATTGGTTTTGGATTGTGAATTAAACATGCGTTTAACGAATGATATGAAATGTTCTAATGAAATGAATATTACGTGTTTTTATGCAGAGCTGCTATATGTTAATATGCATGAATGATTACGAATAGTTATATTTACTCGTGATGTACATGCTGAATCAGGTATTACAAGAACGATGATAACATGGCTGTCAGCTGATAATCAAAGGTAAATTACATCATTTAAATCAACAAAAATTTTAAATTGATAGTTCGACACAAATAGAAAATAAAAAATTACTCGGTTTGTTCAAAGTTTTTACCAAAAAGGTATCCTGAGGAGTACATCAGCTCGCTGTTTAGTAGAGAATATGATGATTAGTTGAAATAACGTTTAAAACCAGTAAAATATAAAATATTACACCAGACAGTGTATGTATGGTAATTAGGAACAAATAGAGTGTTTTACTGGAAAGAATATCATACAGACTGTGATTGTGGAATGAAGGACATTGGCATGAATGAGAGAGCGCAGGCGTAAAACGGTGATGATACCCGAATTTGAGATCACCTTTTTGCTTTTCTGAATTTGTTATTCGTGCTTGAAACGTTTTTAGAATGCTTTGGAGGTAAGTGAAGATAACCGTTTTAATATAAAAAGCAATTAAAATATGATTTTTACTTATTTGTGCAGGTTTCTTCTTTATAATTAAATTATCTTTTCTGCTAATGGCAGGAATATAATCTAAAACTTTTTTAGACCGTGTTAATCATTAATAACATCTCTAACAGCTGAGAATTTTAACAAAAGACATATGTGTGTGGGAATATACATCATTGTTGCAAAAAATTAGTTAATATTGACCAGATCATCGACTATTCTTAAAATATAGTCCTGTGCCGTCTACGAACTATAAACCAGTGGCCGGGACGTGTACCAGCATATTAAAAGAGTGTGTGTAGCGTAAGGCAGTGAAAATAAATAAAAACGCTTCGGATGCAAAGTCACTCTCGTTTTTAAAGTGATGTAATCGTGTTTTTCCTAATAGAACTGAAATTTGAATACCATTTTCTCACTTATCTTCTTTTATGATTTTGTTTCTTTTTGCTTGTACTATGTCATCTGAAATAGAGTGATAACTCTTTCAATATGGTTACTACAAAGTAACTGATTATAGTAATAAATCTGAGCTTAGCATTTTCAAGTGGTGGCCCAAAAATTACAATTTTTAAAAGTTTTTTTCAAAAAGGCTTCTAATTAACACTGTATGCCGATCGTTGTTCGTCTAGTCTGTTGGAAAGGGCCAATTCCACGGGCCCGGTTCGCAATTCTTGACTTTTGAAATGTCCCAGAAGAGTGAATTTGATTGGATGTGTTGTGTGAGGTAATAATTAAACTGACTTCTTTAAAAATACTTTTGAAATATATACAGAGATAAATAAAAGTTGTACGTGACGGAGATAATTAAACGAATATTTTTTAAAAATAGGCTAGTTATTAGAACACAACTATTTAATCGACATGTTGCATCATTTCAGTGTTCCTCTGCTTAATATTGAACACGTCACTTTCTTATGTAGCAATGAACATTCATAGCACATCTTTCTCTTTGCTTTCAGTACGTCAAGCAATCTCATTTTCTTCGTAGTCTCTAATCTCGTCATTCCTCAAATCAGCCAAGCATCGTCCATAGTAATGCTTACCATCCCTTTGTACCTCAAATCTCATTTCAACACGTCCATTAACAACATCTCCACTCTCATAATTTCTTAAATCACACACTCCCTTGTTCTCAAAATACTTCGGAATAACGAACTGTTCCATTCTATCAATCTTTTTATCGTTTTCCCAGTTGGCAGTCAACCATCCATACAATTTGTAGAGCGTGTAAAAAATGCTGGGTTTGAACTGCACGGCTGGCAGGCCACGTATAATGTTCCTGCGGTCGACATGCACCGCATATGAGCCGTAATGTTGCGGTATGTTAAGATTTACCTCGTATTTTGGACGTAAGTACTGCACGGCATCGTGTATTACACGTGGAATATGAAAGTATTGGTTGAGCGTGCGCTCAAATGCATCGATGTTTTGAATGAGTGCGGAGTATCGAGGAGTGATTGTACCAGTTTTGTGTAGTTCTTGGATGAAGTTGTTGGATAAGGTAGTTAGGAATTTATTAATGTGGGTGGACAGGACTGACATGAAGGAAGGGTTGGATGGTTTTGATGGAGAGGACTGTCGAAGTAAATTAGTGTGTCGAAAGAAAATTTTGTTTGCAGATCGAGGGTTATGATTGGTCATAATGCGTTGAATAATGGATGGATATAACCTTGTTAATTAATTACGCTTTCTTTGAAGAGCATTTTTTCTGTCAAAGATATAAAACTAACAGTTCGTTCATGGTTCTTATTACACCTACTATTTGCACTTTTTTGTGCCAAAAGAACGTTTAATTATTAACAGCTTTATCGTTTCTATAGATATCATCAGAGGTTCTGTTTTATTCTTAAGAATTATTTATTAACGAATGAATTGTTGAGGAGTAAAATATCAATTAAGTGTTGAAAAAACGTAATAGCACGGTAATGTTAAATCCTTCTAATTAATTAATATCGCTTATTGTCATAAACACGTGTAGGATATTCCTGTAAATTTTAATAATTCTTATTCTACCATCGTGCCTGTTTCGTGGCATATCAATTACCTTTGACATATGCTCAATCATTACATTGAGGACAAATACGAGAGCTGCTAAAGTAGTTAAAACTGTAGAACAATACAATTTATATGTACCGCTGTAGTATAGAAGTATGATAAATAAATTTTATTTAATTTAAAGATACAATTTCTGGTTAAACATTGCGTTTTCTCTATTTTAATTGCCAATTTTATGTGTAGTATAGCAAAATAAATTTTTATACACTTACCTGATTTTATATGCAATGTAAAAGTGAAAGTAATGATTTAATTATGACGATATCATTTATGGAGATGATGATTAAATGATCATATTTTCTCCTTATACACTTTTACATGACGTGTAACCATGGTCGTAATTTTTAATTTTGGAAGAAAAGAGATTTATCACTGCCAGTTGTACGAACATCATATTGAAATGATCATAACAGCGTAATAATTTTACATAAATGCTAACTTCACCATATTTTCATGGTATCTGATGTTATTTTGAAATCAGTTTTATTCGTTATCACTCTTCCATGTTACTAAATACATCAAACGTAGTTAAACAAACGACCAATGAATTGTCATTCACTGTGATGAAGAAAGCAGTTAGTCCCAAATCCTTGTTATTTTGATTATCTCTACGTATTTATCTACGTAAAATTATTGCGCGATGTGAATGGACCAATTTATTTTTATATTTTGTTTGCTATTTAATTAGCAATTATTATTTGTAGACTGAAAAGGTAAAATTTTAAAAGTTAATATAAAATGACAGATTTAATGACATGTCATCAGAAAACGGCGTTTTACTTGCGAATCGTTTACGATTTTTGCAGGAAAGAATTTAAACAGTGCTATATGTGTGCAAATATTCAATTTTTAATGACTCATACGTAAGGATGTATTTGATATGAATGTGATGTGCAGTGGGTTAATTCGGCGTACTTGCACAAGCACGGCATATTCATTTTCATTATACAACGACAAATACCTTACAAAAATTGAGGGGTAGACTGTCGTGTAATACATGCATTCCTTTTTCCAAAAGGAGCAAAACCACATGACATTCCTGCACCACGTCTTAAACCTGTTCCGTAGAAATAATTATGTGCAATCAGTAGCTGTAAACAATACTAATTTGATCTATTTAAAGCTTTTAAAAATTTAAATAAAAACCATTCAAAAAACACAGCTCATGTATCTTTTCAGTTATTAACGGCCTGTTGTATCGTTAAATACTTGTTCTTTTACTTTTATATATTTATTCATATCTTTTCAAGCTGATTCTCACGTTCATTAGAACATTCATTCGTTACAAATGTGTTCTTATCGCCCATTTTTTACCCCCTGCGATGAATCACCTCCTCGACATTCTGTTCACACTTACCATAATAATCATCAACACTGTTCTCTATTACCGCCATACTATCAAAAAACGCGCAATCATCCAAAAAATGTCATCAACCACACCCTCCAGCCTTGCCTTCTCCAGCATAAACCAGCATATACTATCGTACGAATCAGAATCACTCGCACTCATTCTCAATTTCAAAAAAGAATTTGACATTTTTCATTACTGCACGTCATTCACCGATTCATACTTTATTTTCACGGGGTATGTTGATATTGAGTGGCTGAATTGCTACCTGGGAGTGCGCAACAAGAACAGCGTACACGCACTTAAATATTTAGAGAAGTGTAAGAGTGAGACGGGATATTACGGAACGTATAACAAGGATGTATTAATGTTTTATAAGAAGCATCGGTTGGATAGGTTTTATATTACTTTTATACCGCGGTCGATCAATGATACAAATTTTGATGGGATAATTTACGCTGAGGGCAAGATTGGTAACGTATGTTCGGGGTTTGTAGATGATATTATTGCGTTGATAGCCTGTCTTAGGAAGGTTGAGCCGTCTGACCGGCTTAAAGAGAATAATAACATGATAAAGAAACGAATTTTGTATGAGGCGAGTAAGCAGAAAGACGAGAGCAACAAGAAAAATGTTGAGGATAAGGATGTGAAGAGAAGAGAACGAGAAAATACTGGATATGAGAAGAAAAAGGACGAATATAAATTGAAGACCAGATACTTGCATAAGAAATAAAAAGTGTTGTATTAAAACGTGTTCTGTGCTTATGAGTGTTACTATTTAAGTGTGGTGAATAAGCGTGTTATAGGCACCGTATTTTTAGTTGAAAGAGGGCTAGTTAGAATGCTGATAATCCGTGCGCTATTTATATAAATGGGGTTAGATGATACATTGTAAGGTGATAGGTAAATTAATTTTTACTTTTAAAACTATTTATAAATGCCTTTATAATACGAACAGCCCGTAATTTTTGTACTATTTGTATTAATTTTAGATTTTTTTGTAACATGAATGATTTAAGTATAACAATCGTACTATTATCGTAATACATATAACACTACTATTATCAAACGTTATATATACAATAAGTATTTCCACATCTATTTCAGGTATAAATAGAGACACGTTTTACGATAATCATAGCATGGCACAAAACAGCGATATCTATATGTAATATAAAATATATTATGTGTTATATATAGACGCTTATCGTTTTAACATATTATATTAGTCTTATTTCAATTCCATCTCATAAAAACACGCAAATTCTCCTTGATCATATTTACAATTCAAAGAACGCCTTTTATTTCCACACAATTTATTTGCTCACTTTAAACAATCATTGTACATAACGACTCTGTTATAATACCAAAATGCCCAGGTTTCTAAATATATTTTATATTTAGCAGTGTTATCGTATAAAACGCCCTTATTAGTGGTCAACACGCATTCATATTAATATTATCATAAATAAATTATCAGTTATCCTTGACACATACCTTTTATATTCAACATCCGCCTGTATTAATGATATAACTACACCAATGAAAACTCTTTCCTTTTCTTAACACCGTTTATTAATCATTCCACATTAATTCATTCAAATAACATTACAATTATACCATTTCATAGTATAATCTAATATCATTGTAAATACAAAAAATAACATTTATAAACAAATGTGCTACCTACTTCAATGCAATATTAACCATCCCATATTTGTAACAATTGATTTATGGTCTTGTACGTAATACGTATTCTGTTGTATTGCACGTATTTTGTGTATACAAAAATACGTAACAGTCTATATTGTAGTGCTGTTAATGTGGATGTGTTACTACCCCCATATGAAGATTAAAGTAGAAATTGATGATGAGAATAAGAGAATGAGAAAAGAGGGGAAAGATGTTCATGAGGTTGATGTGGTGCGTGAAGGAGTGATTGATGAAGGTAATGATGGGAAAGGGGAGAATGAAAGTATGAAGAATGTTATTAATGAAGAAAACATTGTTGAAAAGAAAAATGATAGCGAAAAAGAGTGTAATGAAGGGACAGGGTTTGATGAAGAGAGAAATTATAGTGAAAAAGAATGTGATGAAGAGAAAAAGAACATTAACGATAATGAGATGGAGAACATTAGTAGAGAAACAATGGATATGACAGGTAGTAATGAATTGAATGGAAAGAACGAAATATGTAAGAATAGAATGGATGGTGTAAAGAATGATGGTGTGATTGGAGAAGAAACTGAAGGAATTATAGAAGAGGAGGGTGTTGATGATGGTTTAAGTGTTAAATCAGAGACTAAGGAAAGAGAAATAATGAGAGAAGGGGAACAGAACGATGAAGATTTACTGATACAGAGAGAAAATGATGGTGATAAAGAGAAAAAGGTTAATAACGATGAAGTAAACTCTGCAAAAGGAGGTAATAACGTAAATATAAACGATTCAAAAGAGAGTAACACTGTAAGCAATGCACAACAGGGAATGCAGAGTGCTGCCGGCAAAATAAACGATATGAAAGAAGATAATGATTTAGAACGCTTGCAAAGAATGCAGGACCAGTTTCTACAAAAAGATGAGCCGGTCACAGCAAATAGTGTAATAGTAAGAAACTTAGACCATACAATAACCAAGCAGGTACTCATAAAGCATCTGCATGCGTGTGGAACGATAAAGAGCGTAGAAATACCGCAGGCGCGTAAATCAGGACAGCCAACAAAAAATTACGCGTTCGTTGAGTTCATGAATAGGAGTGGAGTGAACATTGCGATGAGCCTGAACAATAAGCTGGTGATAAACGGAAGAAGACTGAGTATCAGCAGAAAGAAAGTGTTTAATAAGTGATTGGTTGTATTTGTGTGTATGACAGGTAGATGATTGATATGAAATTGAGGGTTTAAAATAAATGGAGGGATTATCTTTGAATAGAGTTTTACCTTTTCAGGATGTTCCTGTAATGAACGTAACGAATGACAAGTCTTCCGATTATAAAAGGAAGTGTTTGGTTATTTGTTGTTTACACCGATGTATTAAATTACGTTAAGATAATTTAATTAATTGAGCATTTTAAGAATGAAGACATGTGATGAGATGGACGAGGAGATAACGTAAGCTTTTTAAATAAATGATTATTAAGCTGAAAAATTTAAAGAACGCCTTGTCGTAATATATGAGCGCATTGTTTTTGCGCTGAGCCGTGTTTATTTAAAGTTAAATTCTATTGAGTAATTAACTATACGATGAATAACAAGAAATGAAAATGCTTTGATATGACAACATACTGCGCAAATTGTGGTGTTCTATCTAAAAGAGTTTTTATTTACCATGCATTACAACACATAGTACGTATTGCTATGTTTGCATTTCTTGTCCCGGATAAGCATCCACTGCTTATACTTCGCTGTTTTATCGTTTAAATTTCATTTTAAAATTTTATTGTTTGCAATTTTGCAGTTTGTAGTGCGGGCGATCCACCAGAAGTGCCCGTTCAGCCAGCCCTTCACAATTATTTCTGCTGTCCGGCGATTATAATTCACAGTAAATTGTGCACCCTTTATTACCACATGCTTGGATTGTTAGGACTTCTAAAAATACTCCTAAAGCTTCTTCTCATACCGGTGCACATTTTCATATTCCTCACATTCATCATGTACGGTGTGTTTCTCATCCCGTTCTACTTCCTAAATTACAAATGGTGTATAAAACTGACAACGGTGTACTCCTTTATTATATGGCACCTGTACAGAGCATCGCTGTATCTCACGGCGCAGGTGCTGGTACGGGGCAGCATTGCGAGTATAAAACGGGACGAGAATGTGCTGGTGATAAGCAATCACATCGGTGCGATCGATTTCTTGATGTACCACGAGGTTGCAAACATGAAGGGGATGATAGCGCACTGCAAGTACATTTTGAAGCGCTCGTTGGGCTATGTGCCCATACTTGGTCCAAGCCTACGTTGCCTGTGCTTCTGCTTTGTGGACAGGTGTGCAAGAAAAGACGTAGAGAGCATTAGAAAATACGTTGATTACGTCCATCGGAACGGCATCAAGCATTGGTTGATGTTGTATCCTGAAGGCACACGATTTACACAGCGCAAGAAAAGGGAGGCTGACGAGTACTGTGGACAAAAAGGAGTACCGCCATTTACACATGTACTATGCCCACGTACAAAAGGCTTTAAAGTGTTTCATGAGCACGCCCGGCACGTATACAAGAACATTGTGGACATTACGGTGGATTATAGGAATGCAGATGGTGAGCGAGCGGTATGTTCTCTTTATAAGTTTTTTACGGTTGAGATTGATGGTACTTTCCTTATGGATGTACGGGTAGTGCCGATGGAAGAGGTACACGATTGCGAACAATTCATGGATGAGTGTTTTAGGAGAAAGGATAGGATATTGAGTGAGTGGAGAGGGACTAAAAGGGAGTAGAGAGTTGTTTGTGGTGTGTTATGGTTATTACAGTTATTTATGGTTGTTTAGTATATTTATCGTTTATTAAGTTTATTTACGGTGTTTTAGTCTGTTTATTATTTAATAATTATTTATAAATGATTTTATTCATTGTTATTGTTGTTTTAAATGATTTTATTCATTGTTATAGTTGTTTTAAAGGATTTTATTCATTGTTATTGTTATTATAATTAAATCTTATTCATATTCTAATTCTATTCATTGTTCTTATAAATGATTTTATTCATTGTTATTGTTATTATAATTAAATATTATTCATATTATAATTCTGTTCATTGTTCTTATAAATGATTTTATTCATTGTTATTGTTATTATAATTAAATCTTATTCATATTCTAATTCTGTTCATTGTTCTTATAAATGATTCTATTTGTATTCTAATCATATTCTGATCTTATTTATACTATATCCTATTCATTAGTAAAATATTTCTGTTCTGGTCATATAATGAAATGATTACACAGCAAATATTAAAGAAGAATAAAATGTTTAACGTAAAACGTTAATAATAGAATACATGATCTATGAATAGTAAAATATTTTATGATTATCGTTATTTGATGTTTTATTTGCTAACAATTATGTTAAAAATGCACTTCTATTCTTACATTAAATAGTGATAAAAGTAGCAGAGAACGATTGTTTAATAAAAGCTTTAATAACATTTTTTAATACTTATGATATACTTTGCTAAGAATATACAATTTATAGTTAAATAGAATAAATTACTATGAATATAATTAAAAGAAATTATTTGGAATGGTGTTTAAAAGAAGGTAGTTTTATCATTATTGTTGTAGAGAACAGTTCATTTATTATTTGTATGGTGGGGTTGTATTACAATAATTATTACGATGGGGAAGTAACAATCATAACTGTTAGGAAAAGGTTTTTATTTCTAATGGGGTATGAAAGATAATAATTTTAGAGTAAAATAACATGTAAGGCTTGTTTATCATAAAGAACCTATTGTTGACTATCATAATATAATCTTTTGTGTTACTTTCTTTTAAATGTTTACAGTTGGACAATTTATTAAAAGATATTTATCACAGTTTTATAGAAAAATGTTCTTACGTTATTATGAAAGTATTAATAGGATGATTCTTTACACATATGACGACGCTTTTATGTTATTATAAAAGTATTAATAGGATGATTCTTTACACGTATGAAGTGTTATTGTGATTACCACTTTGACATTTATACGGTTATCGTACTATAAGCGATTCATCACATTTATTACGGGGTATTCACCCCTCATGGCGGCAACACAAGTAAACAAGATAACCTTGGTATTTCCTTTCAATGTGCCAGGCATAACCAATAGAGTAACATTATCAACCACAATGCATACAAGAGATGCAACCTTAAGCTTTGCACTTCCCTTTCTTCTCGCATTCACCACCAAGCCACCAAACAATTCGTATCCATACGCGGTCAAAGTGAAGAAGAGCAACGATATGTTCGTGTACATTCTCAAGTTTGAACCGATTGATTTAAAAAGGTTCATTGTGAACTGCGAATTACACGTTGTTAAGGAAATGGCTGATGAGTATGAAGAGATTACGAGAGAGATGGACGAGAGGATGGAGGAGTATGAGCGTACGGAGAAAATGGGTAAGAAGAAAAAGATTGTGGACGATGATGGATGGATACGTTATGAATGAGAATAGAGTGGATGATAATATTGGAATGGTTTGTGGGTGGAATTGAAGTAAAATTTAATTTATTCGTTAACTTAGTTGTATCTTTCATAATGAGAACGTTACGGACGAATGGTATGAGAAGTGATTGGATGGTTGAAATAAACGAATTATACGATAAAAATAGAAAAAATATCTTTTTAAGTAAAACATGGTATTAACAACGATAATAATTTAACTCAAAAACTAAATGGGGTATGATACGCGTATTGGTACATTACTTTGGTTTATAACACGATGTCTAACAGTGATTTTAATGACATACCATCAATACGTTTTATATGGCAGTTTTAATGAAAGTAAAAATGATAATTAATAAGATTTATTGTTGGTTAAAATACTTTAGTAGAGGATGTGATATGCTCTGACAAGGAACATGTTGGATAGGTTTAATTATAACAATCTAAAATGTTGTAGTGAGAATTGTGAGCAACGTTTAGTTTAAAAATTGATAGATGTTGTAAATAAATGTTTAAATACGAGAACAGCATATTTTAGCGTAAGTATGCGTATAAAACAGTTAATCTTGGAAGCGATATCTTAGTGTAGGTAGAACGTGTACAACAGTTAATCGTGGAAGCGATATCTTAACGTAGTTAAATGTAAAAAAAATATTTTTAAATCACATATCCTAGCGCAGGTAGAACATTTATTCGAACAATCGTTCAACATTAAACGTATTGAGCAGAGTAAAACAATTTTTCACAATAAAATTGTGAAATAGTTTTGCATTTAAAAGATCATTTTTAACCAATCCTACACTTAACCGCATTTAAAGAACCTCAGAATGTAATTTAACTTTTAAACGTTCTGTATTGAACCTAAGAGCAACGTATGGCAGGTGTTCAGCATATTAAAGGATTTGTTTAGATATGTGGTAAGTAAAGGGATTAACTAACGAACTTCCATAAAAAAACCTGAAAACAATTTTAAAAATACGATAATAAAATGCGTTGTAAAAAGGCCTCTGTCTAAAAAATATAACGTATGATACGTAGAAATGAACAGATTAATTTACTATCCATAAATAACAACACAATTTCTATTCGTTCAAGGATAAAGTAATTTTAGTTTCACCCCTCCTACCAGAATGTCACTCAAGGAAAAATACGAGTTCTTTACAAAAGACGAGCCACTCACCAAAGACTCGCTCTGCAATCTTCTATCCCTATGCAATCGTGTACCGCCCATGATGGATGACATATCCTCACTGCCAAAAACATTTGAAGAATTCGAGAAACTTGCCATATCGTGTAAAGAGATGAGCAACCAGAAAGACTTGCTGAAACACTTGGTTGCATTCAATAAGGGCAACGTGTGCATGGAAAAAGAGCAGTTTGAAAGGCTTCTATCGATTGGTGAGGAGTTCAGTGAAGAACAGAGAGAGGAGCTGTACAAGTTTGTTAATGTTAAGGATGATATGATCAATTTGGAGGAGTTTGTGGAGCAGATAACTGCTGAAGTAGATAATTAAAGAAGTACGTTAGGTATAAATAGGAACTGTTGATTGTTCGTGGAAGTATAAAATATGTTTGTTATATTCTTTATAGGAGTAGTTTTTAATTTTAGTTATACTTTCTATAAAATTTTTTCTGTGCTTTTGTTAACGTAGAACTGCGTATCACGTTTAAATAATAATAAAAAATGATTTCGTGGCATTTACGAACACTTAAATCTAATTATTGTGCGTATTGTCATATAAATTCAATATTATGACAGAATTGCCGTGGATTATTAAGTGTAGGAACGCCCTTTGTTATGACCATCAAGACAGAACAACCCTAAACACGTGTTAAATAGTACTATTTAATCAATTAATACACATTTTTACCATTAAATATTATTTACGTACCAATATCCGGTTTTATGCTGTAACGCTATTCCTTGTTTAACATTTTCATTACACTCTTATTCTTTCAACTAAAGATTCTCTAAGATTTGCATCTGAAATAAGAATCGTAATATTACAAGCTACTGCTAATGAGAAAATCTTTTATCTTATACTAAGCGTAGGACACTTGAACAAAGATAATACGACAATAACATTTTTATAATTGTTTATTATCACATTACGTTCTAATTGATATTTTTAACCGTAGGTTATGAAATATTACGTAAATAATTTTACAGCCATAACGATAAAGATAATCCTACAGAATGCATTTCTTGTGGAGTAAACGTAAACATCGTTTCTTTGTAAAAAGAATTTTCATTAATCTGCATGTTTTGAGAAGTACACGGTTTAAAATATTTTGTTTCAATTTTTTGGTAGTTTAACCGTATTTTTGTACTAAAAAACACTGCGGTTGATAAGGAATAAACGTTTAACATACGATGAATGATAAAAACCAAAATACAAATACTCATTTTATTATTGAGCATCATAGTTTTATTTATTGACACGTAGTTAACTTAATAAAATATTCATACGATGTAAAAAATGATAATTAAAGAAAAAATTAAATTAGTGTACATCATAGAGATGGATCAGGAATTTTATTATTACAATACTTACGAATGACTCAACAAGTAAAATATTTGTTAATTGAACGAAATCTATTTGAGAATGCTGTGAATTAAATATGTAAAACTGTTTTTTAATTCTCGTGACAAATATATATCACGTGCTTTAATAATATTAACCGGTTCTTTGTTAATCATTTATCGTGCTCATCTCTTTTCGCATATTCAATACGACTCGCTGTCCCAAAGAAGCCTTTGTACTTGCGATATTCATCCTTAAAGCGCTTAACACCACTCTCACCATCAAATTGCACAAAACAATATCCTCTATTCTTAACATCCCCACCAACAGGCACAAGTACGTCTGTAACACCATATCCCTTATCACTCAGGTAATCAATTACCAATTCTTTAGTTAGCGTTTTCTTAAGACCCGATATGAAAATGCGGTAGTTATGTTTGATGAATTTGATATAAACTGTGCGATTGTTGTATAGCAGTTCGTTTTGCAATGTTCTGAACATTTTTGTGAATGCAAGCATCACAGTACCTGTGCAGAAGCCGTCGTTGTTTCTTTTTATTGTGATTTCGTGTAAAATACCAAATTTATCAAAATATGTTTTTAAAGATTGTTCTGTTTCGTTGTACGCCAAGTTTGTAACAACAAAATTGTAGAGGGTATCGGGTGAACCATTTTGCCGGCTTATTTTTGCTTTCGTTATTTGCGTATCACTAGCGCTGCACTCTTTACTGCTAGATGGTTTGATTTGTTCTTCTGATTTTATTCTTTTAACACTTGTTTTATCATTCCCTTCAACATTTTTCAGTGTTTCTTTCTCTTTTCCGACCGTCCCGTCAGTATTACGTTTCTTTTTTCCTTTTTATTTTTTCTGTGGTATCGTCCACTCCGTCTTTTTTCGTTTTGCAGTTTGTCTCTCCAATTTTGCTTCGTTCTTCTTTAGCGTCACAGCTCTTCATCTTATCATATCTTTTTTCACCATTTTCTTGCTTATCCTCCGCATTCTCAGCATACAAATGTTTTTTCTTTAAATAAACTTCCCTAGGCAAACAGTAGTCTATCTCAATTGTGTGCCCATTAAAATTGCGCAGTGATTCATCCTCCAAAGTCTTCTTTGTTTTCTTATAATTCATGAATTGCAAGAAAACAGTACCTGTAAATTTATCATTTTTCATGAGCATCCTTGCCTTATCAGCGAGTTGAAAGTGTGAAAGAATTTCTTGCTCGGTTGTATGTGGAACCTTTCTAAGGATCAGCCTGTTTTTGGGTGAATATACAACTGAACATCCAGCATCAACACGTTTTTCACCGCTTTCAGCGTTGCTATCACGTTTTATTTTTGATTCAATATTTTCTTTTTCTTTTCCGTTACATTTAATGAGTAATTCATTGTTTGTAATTTTCCTCTTTTTATCTTCCTTACAACGAATATTTTCATCATTTCTCTGTTCTTTATCTTTTGTGCTGGCAGATCTACAGTTTGTCTCCTTGATACTTTTTTTAATATTCCTTTCTTTTTTTGACTCGTTATCTCTTCTCTGAACAAATTTATTTTTTAGCTCTTCGGTAGTTTTCACGGTATTTTTCTCTTTCTCTAATTTTTGATCTCCTCTCCGATCAAATTTATCTTTTGCCCCTTTAAGTACTTCCTTCCTTTTGTTCTCCTTCTCTAATTCCTGATCACCATCTTTCATCCCGTTCTTACCTCCTCTAAACACACTCTCATTATTGCCACGGCTCTTATTGGTTATCGTTCTTTTTTTGCTGCGATCATCTCTTGATCTGTCTTTGGTTTTTTCGTAAACACGTTTTACGTTTTTCATCTTTTGCGTTACCGTCATTTTATCGCGGGGTGAACAAAAATTGTAAGTTTACTAAAAAACGTGATAATTCGTCAAGTATTATTATAACTACACCATTTATGAATGATATAAGTAATATTAACATGTTGAGATGCTTGCACCTCTTTATTTGCTGAATAATGTACAGCTTATGTCAATCATTGATGAATGTGATATAATATTCGGGTATAAATAATATTTTATAAATCATACGTGTACGATAATGTAATTAATTTTTTAATGGACATCGTACGATTTAAATTAAAAGATGTATAATACGGGTAAGAATTGGAATTAATTAACGTATGAACCTTTGTGTATGTTAGTGGATTATTTTATGATAATTAACGTACATTGAGAGTGAACTGTTTATTGTATGTACATATAAACGTTGTATTGATAGAACCTTTTAATTAAGTTTATCTTTACGTAATGTCCACTATGTTTACGTTAATAATGAACAGCCGGATTATTACACAAAGAGATTAATTTACGTGATTTCTGACACTTCATATATCATTCATTTTCTAACGTGTAATTAACCATATAGGATGGATGATGTGTGCACTTTTCTAATTTCATCCTCTTGTTTTATTTTTGATGTGATGATACGCAACATCACGCAGTTGATGTAACTGAGAAATTGTCAATGATTCGTTAATCCCTTCAAAACACCGTTCTTAGCCCTTCATTACCTCAATGCTAAAAAAAGGAACTTACAAGATTGAAAACATAATAAATATCAGCGCATCCCTACAAAGCCAGAAAAGAAATCATTGCGATCAATCACAATCAACAGCCAAATTAATTTTTAAAGCTGTGCTGTCAACCAACAATTCTATGGTCGTATCGTACTTCATCGACCATATCACACCAGGAAAAGCGTCTATTATCGAGTTATGTAACAATGTAAAATATCCGTTGCTAAGAAAAGACGATTACGTGGTGGTTGATTATAAAAAATACGCGGATGATGGGGAATTAATTGAAATGTTGTTGGAGAGGAAGAAATAAAAAATACTTTGTTTTAACAGAACTTTTAAAAATTGTTATAGCGTGGTTATGTTATCTATCGTATTAAAAGGTACAATAACTTGGCTGCTAACACACAGGTACATTGTAAAGTGCTCTTTGTGCATTTAAATAATATAAAAATGGGATTTAATAAACATAATGGGTGCTTGGTTGGCGTGAAAAGTGTTATCAACTACTTTATTGAAACAGTATTGAGTAACAAGATGTTTGGCGCTAACTATTGAGGTATAATACTATTATTTTTACTTTTTATTTTAAATATTTTACTGAGAAATATATTTATAGTATTTATTAACAATGCACAGTTGTGGCAATATCTTTTTATTATTATGATAAATTGTAAAGTATAAATTTAATGTGAGGCTTTCACAGTGAAAAGGATAAAATTTATAGTTCTTGTTTTAAAAATGATAAAATTACATTGAAAATTTGATACTTGATTCTTTTAATTTCATAAAAGTGATTATTAAAGAACTAAAATTTATTCTAAAGCGCTAAAAATAACTCATCGTTTAACTTATTTTTACGCTAATATACTGTTAAAATACAAAGATATTAACTTTTTACTATATTAAAACAGTTGATGAGTTATTCGTCGTATTAATAAAAAGAGAGTTTTCCAGCTGAATGGTATGTTTGAAAAAGATAAATATTTGTTTATATTTTGATAGAAAGTAAAAGTTACACGTTTTCATTAAATTTACATGTTTTGAAAAATGTTCATCAAACATTTAGTAACAATATGTAGACAAACCATTAACGCCAGCTCTAAGTTAATTTTTTAATTCTTATCGAAAAAGCAGGTTAGAACAAGCAGGTAGAATAAAATAAAGATTAGGGATAACTAAAGAATATATTTAAAACTTACACCTTCATAATATTCCGTTTTATAAATGAAATAGTGGGGCTAACAAAGGAATGTTAACGGAAAATAATGGATAAGGTTAGAAGATGGAATTAATTTTAAAATGTATATTGCAAATTGTTAAAACAAAACAGAATGGGAGGAATGACGGTTTGGTAACTAAAACATTGTTAATGAAGAAAGTTTGATATTTTTATTGGAAGAAATAAAGAGTATTGAATTGTAAAGAAGAAAAATCAGCTGTATTTGATTGGATGGGATAAAATAAAGGTAATAAATAGGCTTTTTTTAAAAAAAAGCTGCAACATAATTGTGGAGCAGGCTTTGCTACAAATTATGATTCAACATTACAACGATCATTTTGAAAAGGAACATTTATCAACGATTTCATGTTTTAGATAAATTTATTACCATTTTTACGATAAATGTACGAATTAAATGAGAAAGTGAAACGATTTCTGCCTTACCATGCAATTAAACGAATTGTAATGAATTGTTATAAACGTATGAGTGTATCGAAATGTAATGCCTAAAGCTACTATGCAGGATTATTTTTAATTAGTGTAACATAGTGTAATTGTTGGTGAATAATTAACCTATAATTAACGTTGTTTATGTTTTTTAAGTGTCTTTGTTTACTTTTACTGCATCACAACATATACGGATACTCGTTCTATTCGCTGAAACCGAACAAAAACCTTGGCCTGTAATTTGTGAGAAATTTAAAATGACATACCATACAGTAATCTGTATCACAGAAAACGCACCACTTTGATAATATAAAATATATTCGAACGCTTGAATGGATGAGTTTTATTATTGTTCAACTGGCTTTCATTTCAGGGAGGCGGATTTCCTTAATATTAATGCATACACGACTACATAGTCAACATATAGCTCGCAATGATCCATTTTTAAAGAAAAAGCTGAAATAAAAGACAATGCGTCTTTTAGTGTGATTTATCATTTGTTTTAGAGACGTCAGGCAGGCATTTTGTAGTAAAAGTTTTTTTGTTGCTTTACACCCGACTGTACAAACATTTTTTAGTTTGTTGAAACAGATCGGGACTAGAAACGCGCACAGTTTGACGAGAAAATGGGTGACACTGGAATGAAAATGAACATACTTGTTGTTCTGTTATATATCCTAAATCGTAATCGAGGATCTAATTGCGTTAAAGCAATAAGCAAATAATGAACAAAGAATTTAGTAGATTCACAATAGATGTCAAATCATTAGGTTAAAACATGTTTAGTAGACGTTTCTTATGATTTAAAATTCGATATGCCATTCATGAAAAAATAATTAATCAAAATACAATGCATACAAAAGTGTATTATCGGTAAATACAACAAAAAATACCAATTATAAAAAACACGAGGCATTAAAATATGTTATTTGAACTTATTATTCATGTTAATATCATCCCATGATACACTCGATTGGATGAAGGAACTTAAACTTGATGAAGTCGCATATATTCATTGATCATGTGTTTGTTATTGTTTGGATTTTGTATCCAGGAATTATTTTTGTTACACTCTGTTTTTTAAATCAGGTGTTTTATACCCAATATGTACGTTTCAATGTTTTGTTCAACCTAGTTTTCATTATAATCAGCGGCTTTCTCCGATATTTTTTGATTTTGTTTTGTAGTTGCAGTATATAATATAAAAAGAGTTTATTTCAACATATAATATCAACATCCGTGTACCATTATCATGATTGACGAATGCTTTTTCAATTCGACTTTCAATTCTTAAAGTTTTTTAAATCACAGCCATACAGCACATATCTTATTGTCCTTTTTTTCACAACTTTTTCGCACGATCAATTATACTGCATGGCTGTTACGTATTCATGTAAATAGACTCATTTTACGCAGTGCTTTGGTTGGATCATTCTTTATAATGGCAATAAACCACGTAAATTCAACGATTAAACTCATACATAAACAAATACATATTAGATATTCCAATAATGATTAGCATTTGTTACAAGATTCGTGTCCATCACGACCCTTATTTCCAATGGTCATTATTCTCCTATAAATTAAAGTCTCACTTTCTTTCAACAATTAGCTTCATTACATTGTACTACAGTATCTTCCACCAACTTTGTATTTTACAAATTTTTATGAAATCTATTTGCGAATCAATCAGTCCCATAATTTCATTACATTCTTGGATAATTCTGTCTATAAAACCTTCTATTTCCTATAGTGAACATATAAACGAAAATATTTTAGTAATTTACAGATTAGTGTCTCGTCATTATGCCTTCTTAACCTCCTGCCTCACGATTTAATTTACAACTGCGTGGACTAAAAATGGTACCAAGGTGAGTTACGCGTAGGGAGATACATAGATTAGCTGGGTGTTTAAAGCGGTATAAATAGCAAAATTCTTGTGACTTGTATATAAACGTACGCGGTATAATTAACTTTGCAAGATGTTTGATAAATAATTACGATTAGTAGATTATTGAACGAAAAGAAAATTTATTGTTGCGAATTGAATGATACATTAGCAATTACATTTTTATTTTGATACAAATGTTGTAGTTCTGCGCTAGTAGCGTAGATATAGAAGTATTACTATTATTTATCTTATTTTATCTTAGGAATTTGTTTAATAATTTGATTAATAATGGAAGGAATAAAAACGTCTTGTTTATCTTTCCATTCTATTTCCACTACACCATGACAGCTTCTCATTTCATATTTCCATCCATTTTTTGCTAGGTCATTCGGCATCTTTTTTTTTCTCTTTGCGCACACTATTCCAATGACATTAGCTCTAACGTTGGCTAGAACTACAAAAAGAGTTGGTAAAGAAACCTATTCTCTAATATAACGCGTTTCCTTCGTAGAATATTGGCCTGAATATTTTTTTTTGGCATAGTTTCAGATACGTTGCCTGTAGTATGTATTTTATCACTGCCAGTGTATATTCAGAAACTATGATAGTAATTCGAACTTGACCCACATAATTTATAAACTTTATAGCTAATATCACTCTTTTTGACGATTTTGTAAGAAAAGCGATCTTTAAATTTCATTAATGATTCCTTATTTGCAATGTTCTCCTCCATCGTATATATTTGTATAAATTTTTAATTGAACAAAATACAACACATTTTGTATTTTGTTCAATTTACCGCTTTTGTATACGTATCATTATTTACAAAAATCTTTTGTACAGCATTATTTGTTCAAATACCAAAGTTTCAATAATGGCCTCTTAGACAAATACATTTGTATTGCAGATTTCCTTATACCAGCCATAGTTATACATAGCGCAATATATATTTTTAGTTCATCATAGTTAACAGGAGACCCAGTTTCATCAATTTTTCGTCTTTTATTTTCATTGTTTATTACTTGTTCCGCGTATTGATTTGCCACCATCACAATATTTTTCCGAAATAAACTATTAAATATAACATTAAAAATATTTACTTCCTTTTTGCCTGAATTCCAAATGGTCTAATGTTGCATCTTTTATTTCTGAAATCACCCTGTATTTCCAGATTTGTAGTCGGACTCTTTTGGTTTCAAACCACAACTCAGATTGTTGCTAGTAATATTCATCGTCGGGTTCTTCGTTAATTACCATCGCTTACAAGCCTTTTTTTACGATACATACAATCTTACTATCACTACTATCCAAACTGTCTCCAGTGCTGATTTTTCTTTATGAACCCGTTTTAATAGGTGATTTTATAATATCTCTTTTGATGTATACAAAATCGAATGCAAATAAGAATTAATTGAACGTAGTGTCTCTACAGAGTCTCGGCGACGTTTTCTTATATTTGGAACTGCCGACCTACAACGTCTTCGAGACGCCTTGTTTTTGTTTTACCTGGTAGGCTTACTACGTCTCTGAGACATGATTGTAACCTAAGGAATTAAGAATCATATACGAACATGTACAACAGACAAGGCAAAGAGAGTGTTGAAAACCGATTGGAGTTTATTTAAGAGAAATTTAATGCATTTATTGCAATTTTACAGTCACTAGATGCATATGAAGCAAATAATTTGAAAAATTCTTTCCTATGGAATAACATATGAGTTTAAATTTTTCTTCAGAAACTATGAGTAAAAATAATTTCGCAGAAATTACAAATTTATCCGTTTTGATAAAAAAATGAGCGAAGTTAACGATTAAAAACCGATAAATTCGCCATGATGTCTATGATTAGGAATACATTCATTAAAAACAATCAAAATTGTTACAAACGGGATGCTATTATCACTGTATATAAACAACGATTTTTAACTAAAGTAAGATCTAGGTTCACACAATACATTCCTAACGAGCCTGATAAATTTGGAGTCAAATCATGGCTATCAACGGAAATTGATAGGAAACAAATCATAAATGTATTTCCATGTATACGAAAAGATAAAAATAGGTTTTTTAATATAACTTTATGAATATTTTGTACTCAAACACATGGGGACCATTTTGTGGTTGCGGTAGAACTGTAACCGCAGATAGTTTCTTCAAAGCAGATCTCTAGTAACACAACTGATAGCAAAGAAAACCACGTTAGTTTGAACTATTCGCTTCAATAAAAGGGAATTACCAATAAGTTAAAAACAAAAGAAAACTGATATAGAACGCTTTTCATCAATAATTTTAATAATAGATAATTGTGTTATTACAATCTGTAAAAGTAATCCAAAAAGTATTTTTATTAGTTCCAAACACAAATCCATAGCGGTTAAAAGAGTACAAATATTTACTTTCGACCGTGTTATATCACTCAGCATCATAATAACAAAAAGACAATTTGCAAGCAGATTGGTGGTCAATTCAAGAAAAAAATCAAAAAATGTTATTTTATACTTTGTTACTATTTACAAGTTATATGTTGTTATTAAATTTACATCTCCTGAAACACATTCAGCAGCCATTTACGATCGATGTTCAAAAAATTGTTGATGCCGGCAGAAAATTAAATTTTTAACCCCTGATGAGAAACGCGAACGATGGGAAAATGGTAATTTAAACTGAAAATGAAAATAAAGAAGTACAACTTCCATCGTAGGCGTATCAATTTAAATTTTCGATTTGTAAACGGAATAGTGCTACTAATATCAAAATAGAAATAAATTTGATAAAGATATGACTGATCAAATGGCAGAAAATTGAGCGTAAAATCTAAGCCTTGCAGATGACATCATCAAATATTTTTGAAATCTCTGACTTAGCTAGTATAAATGGTTGAATTATGTACAGGTAAACAGCAGAAAAAAACATTTTGAGGCAAGATTTTTTGCTCCAGTTAGCAGTAGAATTTGCTGCTGCTGATCAAGAAGCCTATGAACAACCAAAAAAACAAATACTAAAGAAACATAGCCCAAATATACTACGGGTTTTAATTAATGTAAAATGTGCTATTGTAATAAAAAGAAAATCTCAAAAATTTGCTCTAAATATGAAGAATATGTTTGCGAAAAATATGCGATGGAAGTACCCGTTATATGTAGAAAATGTGATGACTAATTAATTAAAAATTCCAATTTTTTGTTTTTGTAACAAAAATCGGTAATAAATGTTTTTGTTTAATTATATGATAAAATTACCTGATTTATTTTCAAATTTGATCCATATCACATACATTTAATCAGAAATTTAAGGATCGATCATTTGATCGGTACTGGCACACATAGATATATACTAGATGCAGATATGTTTAGTGCTAATGGCTTCGTATGAATAATAGTTTTAAATTTTACGTTACAATGAGCTTGATGAGCAAAGCCAATCGAAAATAAACTAATTACTTCATGGAAACGCAGATGCTGGAGTCAAACAATGAAAATGATATATTTCAAATTTAAATGAAATGTGAAATACCCGTTGTTAATAATATTTTAGGTTAAAAATGAGCTAACAATGAAAGATGTTGTCATAAAACACTCTCTTCATTTATGCATAAACATAGAGGTAAGAGTATATTCATCTTATTAACATCATGTAATAACAATGATGAAATAACGTTATGAAAAATAATAAAACGTGTCAAACTGCTCATATTGTGAAAATTTATAATCATTCTAACGGGTAGCCAAAAGGCCAAGGGTCCCCTCAGGATCAGAACGATATGCTTACGAGGTAGTGATGGACATGTAATTGGTTAGATAAACTTACTTGTTTGTAAAAGAAAATTGAATATTTATAAACTCGACTAAAAATCTTTATTCAATGACTTGAAAGGTGTCCGGGTTAAAAAATACCGAAACAGGTAAGGATACAAATTCAATATATTTGAGCAATTCAAAATCGATATAAAACTTGATATTTTTTATAAATAAAATCATTTCCTCTTCTTGTAGCATGATTTCATTTGTATAATTGCATGTTATAAGCAATTCCCTTACTTTTATCTTTGATTTTTGCATTGGGAAATAATCTGTAATTGATCGAGAATATTGGACGACAAGTATGTCAAGAGATGGCATCATTACTGAAAGATAGCGAACATTGTATAAAAAATCTACATTCACGCTTAGAATTTTTATGTTTTGGTGTTGCGGCACGATAATTGATGATTTTATCGTGTACTTTTCAGCATCAATTATTTCTCCCTCGGCAAAATTAGTTATATCCAACAATATGAGATTTGGTGGTAGGTTATAAAAAAATTCATTGGTAATTTTTCTAGTGCGTATTCGAAGAATCTTCAGATTTTTCAGTTCTTTAAGCGACTTACAGTTATCTTGGTCGATGAAAAAATGCCCAAGTTCTAACTCTGAAATGTTATCCATTACTCCTTTGCCCATGATATTTCTTAAAACAAAGTTAAGTATGATGTTTAATACTTCTTCCAGCCATGTGTTTGAATCCCGGTTTGTTGTTGCCAACAACTTAGACAACAAATCTGAGTTATCTTTACTTCCTTTTTTACGTGTAATACATCTTATTACACTGTTGTATAAATATTTTGGATAGCATAAGAACATTAAAAGAGATTTATCTTTGAATTCGATGTATTGTATATTTTTAAAATTCGTTAACATGCTAATGATTGAAAAGGTACCCCAACAAATGTTAGTGATATAAATCTTATTCACTCTTATCGAACCGATAAACCTAATATTATCCTTTTCATTTCTAAAAAAATTTATATGTAGACTCTCGAGGTATTCTATCTCTTGACCATTTATAACTCCTTCGCAGCTTTCAATTCTGAGTTCTTTGCACGCCTTATTTAGAATTATTTCTGTATCTTCTGTTGTAGATATGCACTCCAATTCAATCAACTCATAAATGTTTGGCAGCTTCACGGTTTGCATAAAATGAAATAATCTCAATTTAATTGACGACAGATTAGGAAAAGATTTTTTTCCCGGCAGTATTTTCAATTCTGTAAAATATCCAAAATAGTATTTTATTCCTATATATGGTCTTAAATCGAAAGAGCCTTCTGATTTTACTATCTCTAACTGCTTACAGTTATTATTAAATACAATAGTCGATCCTTCTACCACATTTACATTATTAAATATTACTATTTCTATCCTTTCATCAATATTCATTGTCGTATAAATCGTAGCTGCATTTACATGCATGATTTTTGCTTTTCTGATTCATTTATTTTGAATTCAAACTTTGAACCATCGGTTTCCATCCGTGATTCCATTTGACACCTCGCAACGGAAGGAAATATAACCTTTCCAGTTGAGTCATCTAATATAAGACTCTTGCAATTTTTGCTCAATGTAAGTGTTTCATTCGGGCCCCAACCACTAAATTTAATATTAACACTTTCGATGTGATTTGGTATTTTCATATTATGGTCAACTTTGCTTTTTCTGTATGAAATATGCACCACATTTTTGGGAAAGGCATTGAATGATTTAATACTCAAGCACTCATCAATGTTCACTCTTACCTCAATGAAACTTGGTATTGATGTTAAGAATTCAAGTGAAAAATATGTACATGAGACGGTTATTGGTGCATTTACACTCTCAAGGCAT